>JARJED010094050.1:0-11014 GCA_030264515.1 Sepedophilus sp. GC000190 | reverse complement strand
TTGCAATTTATTAATGCAATCGAGTACTTCACTTGAAGAGATTTGAGTATCTGTTCGGGCAAACTACCTTCTAGAGCATTTTTTTCAGAAAGAAATATTAAGAATAAATTAATCAGTTATTTAATTGTAATACATGTGGCAAGTTTGATAAAAATATATTGTTCCCTTTTTGAGATACGTATGATAATGTCATGTGAATCAGATTTTTCAATTTTAATTTTATAAACTAAAAAAGGCATGAAGAAGCAAAAATAAAGACAAAATGAACTTTACATTTTTAAATTGTAAATACACTGAAACGGATTTTAAACTGGGTGTGCCTTTAATTCGCTCATTGAATAAAAAAAGGCATTTTGTCTAACTTTCCTTGCTCTATTTATAAAATTCGTTTTTAAAAATCCATAAAATAGATGTGTATTAACTTACCGTGTTATTAGCATAAGCAGGTGATGTTCCAGGTAATGTAATGGTAGGTGATGAGGGACTCTTAACGGCAGATTCGCATTGCATTAGACTCTTTTGTATAATATTAATAGCCATGGTAGCGCTCATTGGTTCATTCTGTTGATAATTATTAGTATTATTCTGTGGAGACATAGCATCTAATAATGTTTGAATATCATTAGGATTTGTCATAACTGCGTCGGGTACAATATCAATAACTTGGTCCAATATGCTTGACAACAACGGATCAGAATTTTGCTCGACCCAAGTATTATCGGTACTCGAAGAGGCAGTCGCAGAATATGAAGAATCAACGTGGTTATATTGTCGATTTAGATTTCGTTGTAAACTATTTTCTGGTGTAAGCATTTGATTGAGGTAGTTTGTATTTAGAGGTCGGCCAGATATCCGTGCCCTGTTATTATTCATAATGTTTTGTTGATTCATATTTTGCGAAATCATACGATTTTTGTTAAGGTTAGGATCGGTTATCCTGGGCAGCTTTTCTTGAGGAGTCGCAGATATCACACTTGCTGGAATCGGAGGTATTGTTTGATGGTTGGATGGTGTTTTCGCTAGAAGCGATGCCAGCATTTTATTTTTCTCGCACAGTTTACTACTTGACGATCCCGAGGAAGAAACTTGCGACCCGTCATTTGACCGTTTCATGGGATTCGCATCATCTGTATCTTCGCTTGGCCTTTTTCGAGCTCTAACCGGATCTGCATTTGGTGGCGATGGCGAACTTTTGAAACCGAGGCTTTGCAATAGCGTGTCGCTTTGGTTTTGTTGATGTTGATGTTGAGGGTTATTTCGATCGTCTTCATCTTTTAATAATACCTGGAGTAATTCATTTTTCTTTTTGAATCCAGCCCTGGCTTCAACATCATCATCATCACTTTTCTCATTTAAGAGCTGCAAAGAAAATAAAACGATTATTGCATATAAAATAAAAAAATAACTATTCATTATAATTGCATAATATTGTGTAGTTTTATAAAAAATATTATATTTCCACTCAATCCTTATATCAACAAATATAATTAAGATAATATCTTTCATGAAAGATTTTGTTATTAATATATAAAATTTTCCCTATACATTGCATAAATTTTATCTTATATCTTACCATTGTTTTATTGAGCTGAGCACTAAATATACTAATAATTTAATGAAAAATAAATAAATAAGTTACAAACTATTACTGCTCACTATTTGTATTATAAACTGACTCACTGCTCACTGTGCATTTAATGGACCCCTACTACTAACAGGTATGCTTATCATAAATATATTGCCAACTGTAAGCTAAATCTGATAATATTGCCAACTGCTTTAAGCAATGGTACTTAAGTACTGTGTGACAGAGATGGGTGAAAAAAAAATGTGCAAGTGGAATTCAGATTGCAATGATTCATATTTATGTTGCTATCTCACATTATTTCTTTGAGACTAAAATAATATGATATATATGCTGATAAGAATAAATATATAACAATGAATTTAATTTAATATATGGTTATATTATATTGTAGTAAGAACCAGGCTCAAATTTAAGGTGTGGTGAGCAGTTGCAGATTAAGCACTTGGAGGGCCCCAAGCATCATGGCCCCCACAAGGGGGGCTGACAGGGCTCTAGCCTGTGGCCCAGGATCACAGGTGCCCAGCGCCAGCACAGCACAATTTGTTCAAATAGGATGCTTTATTGCAAATTGAAAAATAATGTTCACCTACTTTTTGCAAAAATCACAATTTCTGAGAAATGATACTGCGTTTCCACTTGATTAAAACCTTTATTAAGCTATTTCTGATTTTCTTTTACTAAACAAATTTAATTTGAAAAATATGTATGGAAATACATTTAAAGTATTTTAAATGATTTAAAAAAAATTAAACCGTCTTCCAAAAAGGTTATTTTTTTTAATTTCTTAAAATCCCAAGCCACAATTTTTTTCTTTTAAATTTAGTTTAAAATATAATTTATTTTTTAATATTAAAAAAAATTCTCTCAAAAAATCGAGAAATTTTCAAATATATATTTTTTTAATTTTCCAAGATTCAAGCGATTTTCAATATTTCTTATTTTAACTCGAGACTTTTTTATAAATATGTTTATTTATTTTTTAAACGATATTCAAAGAAATCATAAAAAAATTAATTTAAATAAAATATGCATTTTAGAAAATTTTCTAAAAAAAATTAAGTGATCTTAAACAATTATTAAGCGGAAATTGTTGTCATTTTTTTTTTATAAAATAAAAACCTTTCCAAAAATTCTAATAAAAAACAAGGATTTCTAACATTTTTGTAAAAAATCGAAACAATAGAAACAAAAAATCGTTACAATGAAAAATATTTTCTAGAAAAAAAAAATAGAATTTTTAAAATGCATTTTTTGTCACTGTATTCACTTTTAATATAATAGGCCTGCAAATTATGCAGCATGGGAACAATATAGAGTTATATAGAGTTATATTCTAAAACGCTTCAGAACAAAGATATTGTGAGTTTAAGTTAAAAAAAACTGTCAAAAATGTTGTTTCGACCCTATCAAACTATTTTAATTGCTAAAAATTTTAATTACTTATTAAAATTTTCAGATGTTGACAATATCATTGCAACTTTGAAATTGAAGTGCCAATAGTTATTTTAAAATATCATATAATTAAAATTATGTTTCATTTTTCAAAATCAGTGTAATTTAATTATTAAAATTTCATTAACACAGTGAATCAATTTACTTCAACTATCAACAGTTTTTTCATTTACCATTTTCTTAAATTTTATGTGGTTCTTTGATATTGCTTTGATTTTTTTTTTGTATTTCAATTCAATTCTCATTGATTTTCTTTTTGCGATTCATTTGATTTTTTGTTATATTTTCAATTTCCTATTAATATTGTATTGATCTTTCGATGTTTTTTATTATTTTCTGTGGTATCTTTAATTCTTCGATTTTCCTTTGAATTTCAATAATGTTTATTTCATTTTCTTCCATTTTTTATAAGATTGAAGTTCATTTACTTAAATTACTTTGTTATTCTCCGATTTCCTCTAGTTTTCATTGAGCTGTGTTAAATCTATTTTAATTTCTTTGGTCTTTTTCGACATTCTTATGATTAATGTTAATTTGAATTTTTCAATATTATCTTTTTTGTCATACAAAATTTTTTTTTTAAATTGACAAAAAAAAAATATTTTTGGGAAAATAAATGTTTTTAAAGAAGATTTTTGAAAAATCATATAAAAAATCAAGACTCACTAGTGTTTTTGAAAAATTATTAAATTTCAAAAAATGTTATCAACTGTTATGCTATACAAAATGTAAAATACCAGATATCAAAAATAACTCTCTACTGTTAATTTTACTATAAAATGTAAAATTAAAAAAAAATCACTATTGAACCAATGACAATTCATTTAAAATTTTATCAAAAATTCAAGTTAATTGTATGTTTTTATAAGATTTTATAAAAATTAAATGAAATTTCATAAAAATTCGATAAATACAATAAAACGTAATGAAAACTTTAAATATTTTTAAATACATTTCATGAAAACTTAGTAAATTGAACAATAAAGCAATCTCAGGCTGATAAAATTGATTGATTTCAGGTAATATAAACATAATAAAAAGGGCAAGGATTTTAATTGATTTTTAATAAAGTATCCATACTTTAAAAATTTCAAACAATTTTGAGATATTTGATTTCTATTAATTTTTTAACAAATTAAACAATTTTTTTTTTTCACAATTTACTATGATTTTTGTTTATAAAACCCTATGAAATTGTTAGAGATTTTAATATTTTTTCATTAATTTCAACGATTCAGATGAGGTTGAAAATTCAAAGAAATAAAAAAAAATCTTTGAATTTTCATCAATAATGTTTAGTTAAAATAAGATTTCACAAATAACGTTTCTAGAAAATTCAATAAAATTTCTGAATTTCTTTCAAGATCTGAATTAAATTACACAAAACTTTTTTAAATCAAACAAAATCTCTTAAAAAGATTTCCGATAAGTTTCAAGAAAATCAAATGAAATTTGAGTAAATTCATTGAAATAAAATAAAAAACAAATTTCATGAAAATTTGTTTAAAAACCTGAGACAGGCAAATGATTTTTAAAAAAATTTAAAATTTACCTTAAAAATGTTATTATTGCAGTGTATTGACATTATTTTATAATTAATTATGATTATAAAGTAATTTCAATACATTTAAATTATTTTGCAACAATTAAAAAAATATATTTTTTTATAAAATCTCATTAGCCTTAACAATTTGATTTTTTTTAAACTTCCAATGATATTTTTGTTTTTCCAAACACTTGAGAAATTTACAAAGATTTTCCAAAAAATCATTAATTTTTAAAACCATGGAACAATTTTCCAGAACATTTATGGATTTTTTTTAATGATTACAATTTCAAAGGCTTGAGGGGAATTTTATGAATTTTCTTATTTTTTCAACGATTTCGAGATCAATTCAATAATTTTTATACATTTAAAAAAAATGTGAAGAAATTAGATTTCCATTGATTTTTTCACAATTTTCAGAGATTTTTTAAAGGAAATTTAGTTGATATTTTCAAAGAATTTTCGAGGTATTTTCAAGGTTTCGATTTTCTTTAAAAATTCAAAGTATTTTTAATAATTTTATTGATTTGCTTCCATGTTTTAAATAATGTCTATTCTTCTTAATTTCTTAAGAAGTTTTATTGATTTTAAACAATTTCAAAGAATTTTCAAAAAATTAATACATTTTCGTTGATTTATCGATAACTTCAAAAAGTTATTAAAAAATTCAACGATTTTATTATTTTTTAAATAAATTCATTTCATTTGCAAGCATAAATTTTTGGAATTTCAAAAATTTTAATACTTCTAGAAATTCTATTTTCTTAACAATTTCAGAGATTTTTTAAGAAATGTTATTTATTTTTGTTAAATGTCGTTGAGTTTTCTCGTTGATTTTTCATAAAATTTCAGTTTTAATTGATTTTCAACGTTTCTCCAAGAAACGATTTTTCAACAATTTCGAATAATTCGATTTCAGAGACTCTTATTTTTTAATAATCTTAAACAAATCTCTTTAATAATTTCTAAGGTATTCCATTAATTTTACAACAAATTTTGGAACAATTTTAAATATTTCGATTTATATTTACATGATTTTAAAGTCATTTGAAAACATTTAAAAAAAATTTAATATTGAATTAATTTTTCAAATATTTGAATTTTCTTAAATTAATTTTTCAATAATTTCAAAAAGTCGTTAAGAAATTTTATTGATTGATATTATTTTTTTAATCATTCTCTGGGGAGATTTTAATTTTTTTATTTAACTAATTTTAAACATTATTGTACAAATTTAAATGATTTACTTCAATTTTCGACGGTTTTTAAAGATTTTTTAAATATTAAAAAAAGTTCAACAATTTCATAGACTTTATAAAAAAAATCATTAATCCTTATTGATTTTTTTAATTCTTCAAGAATTTTGTTATAGTTTTATCATAATTTAATCAATTTGAATTAATTTCTACAAAATTTCTTTGAATTTAATTAAATTGTATAATTTAAATAAATTTTACTGAATTTACGAAAAATTTCATTACATTTTGTTACGTTTTTAACAAATTTTGAAAAAAATTAGCCAAATATCATTGAATTTATTAAAATTTGGTTAAAATTGTAGGAACTTAATTTTATCTTATTGAAACTACTACAGCATGTGTTATTGAGCTTTCGAACATTTTCGTTTTATTATATTATAAAAGTTGTTTTAGTGCCTGCAAAAAAAATGGATTGCATTTTGTTAAAATTTTCACTACAAAATTTCATTTAATTTCATTGTCTTTCACTGATATAGTATATCATGAATTTCTACAAAACTGAACTGAATTTGATTAAAATAACGTTTAATTTCATTTAATTTTCTGCTTTTTCTTACTAGTGTTGAAACTTTAAATAGAATAAAAGTAACTAGATTCAGTTGATTTTTAAAGGTTGAACTCTGTGCAGAAACCCTGTCGGTTTATTTTATATTCGAAAGTATAATGCAGTAAGTTGGAAATTTAGTAAGGATACAAAATATTTGTTTACAGTTTTGACAACTTCATAAACCTTCAATAGATTTCGTGATTTTTTTTAGAAAATATCTTGGATGTCCGTTAAAGTTACTACAAAATTTCATTGAAATCTGTTAATAATTTTGATGAATTTCATAGAATTTCTTCAAAACTCCATTGAATTTAATTGAAATTATCTTAAATTTGAATAAATTTACTTAATGAAGTTTCTCCTTTTCGGGTCCTTTTGATAAAGCACTTACAAGTAGCACCCTCATATTTTCTGCGCCTTGGGCATGTGCTCCGCTCACCCCAACCTAGTTATTATGCTGATTATTATTATTCAAGTTATATAATTATTTTTGTTAATTTAGTTAAATTTCTTCAAACTATTACTGAATTTCTGTACAAAATTGAGTTGACATTTCTTAATTTTGTATTAAAAAATTAAAATATTAGCAAATTTTGATTCGATTTAGTTAAAAAATGTCAAATAATGTAGTCCAGGAGAGCCTAAGAATGCAAAATTGCGACTGCATATTCGACTATGTGCAGGACGAGCGGGGTCGCTTCGCGATTTGCATTCCTATATGCTACTATAGTCCGTTCCACACTACATTGTACTGACCTTTAACTTACAGCCATAAACACTGTGAGGTGTTTATTACGAGTTAAGCCTTTTTTCAGGATTACCAAATTTTTAACAGATATAAAACAGGTATAAGGGGGGCCGCATTTGCAGTTGGCTGAAAATAGTATAAATTGAAGATCCTTATGACTACTATTTTACTGCCGTTGGGATGAGTTTATGATAGGAGATAATGTTCCGTCAATTAGTCAGTACAATTTAGCGTGGAACGGAGTATACTCGCGTTGAATATTTATAAACACCGAATAGAAAACAATTTTCTATTGTTTATAAACAATTAATCAATTTCAATTCTACCAATACTGCTCGCTACCTTCGTGACTGTCTTGAACATTTATCATTTTTGATAAACAACAACTGCAATGAGAATGCATGCTTAAGATGTTAATGTGAAAATAAGTCTTCAGTATCCCAGCAATTAGCCGAAACCATTTGCTTAAATCAAAAAGATGAGGGAAGAATACGCATACTCGAATGGATAATTATAAGAAGGATAATAGGGTCAAAGAAAATACATGAACAAGAACAGACCTCTCAGAAATGAAGAAATCGTGAATGAGGATATAGTTAGATACATAAAGACACAAAGACTCAAATGATTTGGTCAGATACAAAGATGAACCCAGAACTCAACAATACAAAGAATAACCGCATAGACACCGACAAGAAACAGTCCAAGAGGAAGACAGAAGACACGATGGATAGACCAAGTACACGAAGACTTAAAGAGAACGAATATCCGAGGATGGGGAAAGATAACGAAGAACAGAAAATGATGAAGGGACATTACATTGATGGCTAACAACACAAACAAATATGATAAAGAAAAGAACAAATGCGGACTGTTCCACCGCAAAGCAAAAAGGATCAGAAGAGCTCCCTAGAGGAGCGGCCAATACTCCATTCTTGGGCCATGATGATATTGATTCCTACAATATTTACAAATGAAAGAACAAAACAAGAAAATGATTTGGAAATATTGTCTGTGTGCATTCAAACAAAGCGCGGAATTATTTATATGCGCCTGGGTCGTAAAATAAATATGAAACCCAACTAATCATCGACCGCTAGCATTCCTATAGCCGCGCAAGTCTGGTTGCATACGCTCTCTGCTCTCAGCCGGGCACAGTCGCGAAGATAAAATGGCGTTCGTAAAGTGATGCTGTCAGTGCTGCAGGGCGAACCTATGGAATTCCTGCCGTGAGCGCAATGGCAATGTCACTCTACACTAAGATATCGATGAAGCCCGCCAGGAAAATGCAAGACAACATGTCCGTCTCACAAACGAACGCCTGGATGAACGGTAAGGCTCGTCCAGAAAAATCTTGGGCGTCACAAAAGTCGCCAGATACATTTAAAAAAAAAAAAAGAGGGCACACATACACAAGAAACGCGTGAGTGCGCAGAATCATAGCACAGAGGTGGTAAATTTGCAATAAATTGTTTATAATAATTTACATAACAAAACAAAAACCATTCCAATATGCACACAAATACATTACCTTTGAGGTTACAGTTCGGTCCGAATGAGTATGTTGGTTTGTAATATAGAGGGTGTTTTTTTAGCAGCCTGCATATTATTGATTATAATAATGTGGTCCTACTTGTATTGAATTTTTATGTATTAAATGTTTCTTTTATATAAAAATAAAACGTTATTTTTTAAATATGATTACATTTTATTTTATTATAATGCGTAGGTAGGTATATGTTTCCAACAATCTTATTACAGTAAATATAGGCAAAATTTATTTTGTTAAGAAGTGCTGAACTATTGGAGAAAATTATAACAATTTAAAAATTTTCATATATTTCTGCTGAATCAAGTTTATTAAACACTTTGTTCTAATAATATCTCTATGTTTATTTTACAAATCTTGAATGAAGTTTAAGTAATATTTACTAATAAATAGTAGGTACATAAAGTTTGTGGTGTTAATTAAATATTCGGTGTCGTGTCATTTGTTGTTGGACTCAAATTCTTCAAGAATTCAGGCTTACGATTGATGAAAGCAACAGAAAACCTGCAACAACACTAATCTCATAGATGCTAATGCAATAATTTTGTCCGTGGGTGCACTTATTTCCTTTATACAATAACGATCTCAATTTCTTCAATTATGGTTACTATCTTGAACAAAAACAATATTACAATACTTCTTGACCGAATTATTAGAGAAGATTGCCTCACGAAGAGATAATAGTTCATAGGTTCCAGTATATTTTTCAGAAAGTTGTCTTCCTATACTAATACCTCTGGTGTTATCATTTATGTACAACTCGATTTGTTGCATGAAGACTTTATAAAATCAATCTTCTAAGCATATATTATTACTACAATTGAATGTTTTTCAAGTTAGTCATGTAGATAATGTGCAATTATCAATTAAATTAAAATTATCAAATTGGTTTGGCCACAGATAATGAGAAAACATGCTATTCCTCCATTTACTGAATAACTGATTTTAATATTGGAAACAGGCAGTGTTCTCGTTTACAACCATTCTGATTGAAAATGAACAGAATACACATTAGATTAGTACATAATCAAATAAATATGGATACCTCTATAAATAAAGAATTCCTCACAATGATTTTCTGGATGTTATCCTCATTTATACTAAAACAGAGGAGATTCCCCAGTTGTTAACTACATATTTTTCTACAAGACATCCTGTGGAATACCAGTTTTAGAACGCAAAAATTGATTGATGACTTCACTGTAGTACAAGTTCTACTGGCTCAAAGAATTTGTGACTTTTTATGTATATTTTTTTAGAAACATTTTATTTTATCAGTGTTTCTCTTCTTTTCTTTGGCAACATAATCTCATTAATTTCATTAGCAATGTGCTGGATTTGTTATTAACATTTTTATGTGTAGAGCCAGTGGCAGCTCGTGGGAAGTCTTGATGGTAGAGCTACTCATCATAAAATATATCTACCCTCTCCTTTTTAAAGAAATAAAGAATGATTTATCTTCCTAGCAATCCTAGTCAAAGATTATTTTGACTTGTAAAGAAAAGGTTTATAAAACAGTTTTATTTAAAGAGATTATACATATTCAAAAAACTGGAATTAGAAGCAGAAAAGATATTATATTAAAAAGAAAATAAATTAAAGGTTAAATCGTACGATATATAAAGTCCATTCAACATTCTTTTTTACTTGCAAATAATTCAATCGCACTCTTGGCTTCTATTCATCATGTTATGGGCCTTTCTCCTTAGCCTTGGTGTTGGTGAAGTAGTACGACGACTATGTAACAAATGCACGAGACAAGCCAGTAGGTGTTTGCACCCCTTGTCATAGCCTATATTCTAAGGAATTGCCGTACCCGATAATGGGGTTGCATTGGGGATTTTTCTTTACTCATAACTTACGCAGGCATTGAAAGTGACATAAAGGTATTTTTAGAATTAATTAAAAAATCTTGCTGAGGTTGAAACTACAGGTAGTGCCATGGATCCTTGGCTCTACATAATGAGGCGCGCATGTGTAGAGCAGAAATCGCCACCTTTCTTAAAAATCAGATCACATACAACTTGTTGAAATGTATTGCTGGCCGAACAACAATTCTTATTGGAAATCCTATTCAAAATCCAATATTCTCTATAAGTTTATAACTAGACTATCTTTTAAGATACTTTTTCTTAAGCCACTTTATTCTTCAACTTTTTTGGTGTAAATACTATCATAAAATCATGACAAGAACACGTAAAAATAAGCTAAGTATGTATAGAAAAAATGCACAAATATAGTTTTGTTCCATCAACAGTTTTTGGCTGACCACAATTGTAAAGAGCATGTGGAGCAAACAGCTGACTAAGCATTATGGTTACTGCA
>JARJED010093969.1:0-11528 GCA_030264515.1 Sepedophilus sp. GC000190 | reverse complement strand
GATATTTTTTTATTGCATACGATAAGAAACTTTTAGGTCTTGGATTTTGTTGTTCTTTTATTGCATGTGATGTGAAACTTTTGGGTCTTGGATTTTGTTGTTCTTTTATTGCATGTGATAATAAACTTTTGGGTCTTGGATTTTGTTGTTCTTTTATTGCATGCGATAATAAACTTTTGGGTCTTGGATTTTGTTGTTCTTTTATTGCATGTGATAGGAAACTTTTAGGTGTTGGTTTATCTGAAAATTCTGAAGGTACACTTCTGCGTTTTTGGTGGTTACTTTTACCATTGTGTGCATATTTGTACCAATCATTTTTGCCTTCTTTTGAATAATGACTCTTATTTTTTCTGTCCGTAGGAAGGTATACTACTTCAGATCTTGGATGGCCCTTATTTTTTCTGTTGGTAGGAGAATATACTACTTCAGTTCTTGGGTGAGCCTTATTTTTTCTATTTGTAGGAGAATATACAACTTCAGTTCTAGGGTGGAGTATCTTTCTATAGCCTGAAGGAGGGTATACAACCTCAGTTCTTGGATGGCCCTTATTTTTCCTGTATGTAGGAGAATATACAAATCTTGGGGGGAGTTTCTTTCTATAGTTTGAAGGAAGGTATACAACTTCAGTTCTTGGATGGAGCTTCTTTCTATTTTCTGTATTATGCTTATCAATTTTACTATATATAGATTTTCTCAAAATTCTTGGATTCCGCTTGTTTTTTCTATTTGTAGGAAGGTATATAACTTCAGTTCTTGGATGGCGCATCTTTCTATAATCTATAGGAAGATATATCACTTCAGTTCTTGGATGGTGCTTGTTTTTCCTATCTGTAGGGGAATACACAACTTCAGTTCTGGGATGGAGATTCTTTCTATTACCAGTAGGAAGATAAACAACTTCAGTTCTTGGATGGAACTTCTTTCTATTGTCTGTATTATGCTTATCGATTTTACTATATATAGATTTTCTCAAAGCTTCATCACTTTCGTCTTCACTATCATTTTTAATTATTTCATCATCGTCACCGGAATTCCTTTTATTCATAATATATTCAGCAATTGTATTTATAAACGAACCCATTATTTGCAGGTAATTACTATTTGTATCGGTTTCATAATAATTGCTGTCATGAATGGTTGGACTATGTGTAATAATTTTTGAAGGAAGTATCATGATATCGCCAATTATAAATTCCACACCTTCGCTCACGCCTGGATATTTACTTACGAATTCTTCTGGTGTATACATTTCATGCTGATAATGCACTTTAATATTATTTGGATTATCTTTACAAAGGTCATCGAGTATCTGTTCCTTAACATGCAATTTTTCATCATCCCTATCTTCTTTTTCTTCAATTAAAAACATTATATCATGTTTATGTTTATGCGTATGATCTTGTAAAAATTTAGCAGGACTGTAAAGCATATTTTTGTATACGATTTTCACATGTGGATTCCTCTCCTCTGCTAAATTGTATAGAACATTCCAATATGGAGAATTGTGATGCTTACAATCAGCTCCTGGGGTAGATTCTGCGAATTCGGGCATCAACTCAATCATAGTGTTGAGATCATAATAATGCCTCGTATATTTTTCTGGGCGTATTTCATTAACCAAAAACTGTATATTATTGCGATGCACGTGTTTGTGGCTTTGAAGAAATTGCTCTGGAGTGTATAAATGATTGTGGTATAATATTTGAATATGTGAATTTGGCATGTTTGCCAAATTAAATAAAAGATTCCAGTAACGCGTATTTGGATGGTCATGATTATTTTCTGTGTTATATTCAGTTAGCTCTGGCACCATGGAAAACATTTCTTTAAGATTGTAAATTCTTGGTTCATCAGTAACATCCTTAATTTCATTCATTGACTGGGGTATTGAGGGATAACCGTCATGTTTATCAGAATCTTCACTTTCAAAATGAGGTCTTCTAATTGGTACAATTTCATTAAATTTAGTTTCCTCATCGCCACTATAATTATCTTGATCATCAACTAACAATTCATCTATTGAATTTTCTGGATTAGTAGTGCCACTTAAAGAATTCAACAAATCCAAATCATCTTCTATATTTGGAAATTCTCTACTAGATGTGTATGTATCAGTAACGCCTTGGCTTGTCGCAACATTATTTTCTTCATCATTATATTGATATTGTGGTATTGAGTTGTAATCGTCATTTTCGTCACTAGTAACGTCTTGCCTAGTCCCACCATTGTTTTGATTTTCTTCATAATTATTTTGATCTTGTGGTATTGAGATGTAATCGTAATTTTCACCAGATTTATTTATAATTTCATCCTCGTCCTTATAATCAAGTATGTCTTCCGAATCTGGATATGGTTCACTGGTTTTTCTGTCATTACCATCTGCATAATCTGGTGTATTAGAATTTTCATAGGCAGATATATCTTCATTGGACATGTCTCCTGGATTGTCTGATGTAAAGCTGTCAAACTCATCTTCCATATTACCCGATTCGTCTATATTTTCATATTCATTATCTGCTGTTATATCATCTTCATCAAAATTATTTGATTTTTCATTTTCAATCGTAATATCTTCTTGTGGTGTTTCTTCTACAGAATCTGATCTGGTTTTATACTCATCTTCTTCATTTATAAATTCCACACTTGATCCACCTTCTTCATCGCCCGACTTATCTTCCGGATTAGGATATTCCATACTCGACTCAATTTCTTCAACTGGCTCTTCATTGTCCTCAAATATTGATGTAGGATTTGAATCTTCTTTATCATTTTGGTCTTCAGGCTGTATTTAATAGTAAATGTAAAGCTTGCAAAAAAAAAGTTTGTTTTCTTACCTCGAAATACATATTATTTTCTGGAGAATTAAAATCACTAATATTTTGCTCAATAGAACTTGGACTGCTAGTTTCAGAACTACCTTCATTTTCATAATTTTCAATGCCATTTAACTCATTTTCTGGAGATTTAGAATCAATATTGTCATATAAATTTTCATCGGATGATGGGTAATAATGTTCGGGTTCCGAATGATCTTCATTAGGAATATCCAATTCCTGATTGCTGCTTGTATCATCCCATGTGGACGTAGGTTCTTCACTGGAATCTTCACCCTAAAAAACATTTAAGTCTATTAGTAAATCAGTTGCATAATGTACATATTCAATTAAAACTAAAGGATTATTATAAGAAGCTGAACTTTTATTTTTAGAACAGTGTTGTACAAGGTTTGTTCTTTGATTACCTATTAATACATTACGTGATTGAAAATTCAAATTGTAATTATTGTAACTTTGATAGATTACAAAAATCAAGTGTGTACATTGTTTGTGGTATTGAGAATAATTAGATAATAATTTATTAAAAATAAATAAAAATATTAAATAATTTTCTAAAAATATTTACAAAAAAAATATGAATAATTAAGAAAAAGCATTGTAAGAATCTATCTTAATTAACAACTGCAATGAGTATTAAAAATTGAAACAAACACTAACACTTTCGAAATGTAAAAAATATTTTTCAGAGTATCTAATAATTCATTAGACATAAAAAATTAACACATTTACAAGATTTCATAAATAAATGAATAATGCAATTTGATAATTAGAGACTTACCTGTTCTAATAAATCGGTAGGATTATCATATTCTGTCAATTCATCATTTGGATTAAATCGTTCTTCTTCGGTTTGCATTTCTTCTTCTTTTGACTTGTAACTTTCTGTAGTCAAATTGATTTCTGACGTTGTACTGATGATATCATTGATTTCAGTTGTTTGGGTCTGCGATTTTTCTAGACTATCCTCTGTATAATCATTAGTTCCTGCTGTAATTGGTGTTTCTTCTTTAGAATTAGAATTGTCAAGTTCATCATTCCATACATCATCTAGATGTTCATCCAATGGTTCCCAATTTACTATTGGTTTTGCATTGGTACTTGGCTTCTCTTCTTTATCACCTGAATTATGATTACTTGATTGGTCTTCATTGGGATTGAATTGTGAATTTTCGCTGTCAATAGTAATGTCTTTATCATAATCTTCTGCCTCTTTTAAGTCATCATCGTTGTTTATATCAGGCTTTGTTTGACTAGTATTATCATCGAATTCTATATTTTTATCCGTGGGACTATTAAATTTCGTATTTTCATCACTAGTATTTTGATCTGTGTGTTTAAGATTATCAGTTTCTGTTTCCTTCATTTGGTTATTCTCATTATCATCATCTCCTAAAATATTAGATGTGGTATATACATTTTCATTATCATCCGCATTTTCAGCCTCAGTTGTTGTTTCATGATGTTGATGGTGATGATGATGATGATTATGTGGTGAAGTATGCTCGTTATCCTGATTATTTTCGCTATTCTCCATTAATGATGTTGAAATAGTGGTGGATTCCATATTTAACCATTTTTCTGAGGTTGTTTCTGTTTTTTCATCGTTAATTATGGATGGAGTTGCACTCTTCTCAGTGCTTTCGAGGGTACTATCGTCTAAATCTGTCGATGACAAATCTGAATTTTGTTTATGATTTGATGTATCTAAATTATCATCTGGTTTTAATGAAAAATGTTGGTTCGCTAAATCATCAGCAGAAGTGGTAACTGTAGTGAAAGTAGTTGAATCAGTATTGTGATTATTTAAATGATTTTCTGAATTTGTACTAATGTATTCATTATCATCTTTGAACTCGTCATCATCATTAGGATCTTGTTTAGATTCATCGGAATAATTTTCATTATTATTCTCAGTATTTTCATGCGAGCTGCGGAAGGGATCTTTGTAAACTTCGTTTGAAGGATTTTTTTCATTTTGATGAGAATCCGAATGCACTGGCTCAATTTTGTCGCTTTCCACACTCTCAGTTTCTTTACCTGTTAATTTTGTTATATTATCTGCATCTATGTCAGTTTCTTCGCTTTCTTCGGAACTTGGACTATTTTTATTAACGTTTTCATGATGAACTGAATAATCAGGATTATGTTGATGATGATGTGGATAAAGATCGTAATCATCTGGGTGACTGTCTTCATAATCAGTTCTTGGAGGTTTCTTATGTTCATTATGAGTATCATTGAATAATCCATTATCCAGTTTTTCATCCAAATCAGGTCTATAAATTTCTTTATGGCTTTCATCGTAAAATCTAGCGTCTTTAGGAAACTTATCTGGATACATATTCTTAAATGTCTCGTAATCATAAATACGATCGTGAAATCTGATTTTGTGTATTTTGTTGATTGCAATGATTACATTAATGTTAAAGACTTTATTTGGTATAAAACTTTGCACATAAATTTGCAAATCATCATCACTAATTGGGTGTCCATGTTGATTAATATATTGACAGTGCGGTGCTTTATCGATGAACTTCTCTGGAAATTCTTGTGGGCTGTAAATGTGATTCTCGTATTGAACTTTTATAAGTGGATCGCTATATTCAATCAATTTTTTCAAAATTTCATGTTGCGTTAATTTAATACCGCTTAAGGCATTGTGAACAAAATTATAAACATTTATTGTAGGTAAAGTTGATATGGTTTCAATTTCTAACTGAATATCATCCGGAAGCTTCTTTGGGTAGACTTTTAAAAAGTTCCGCAATTTATAACTTTCATCATTCACCTTGATTTTAATGTGCTTCAATTTGTTGTATGGGACTATTTTTAAGACATTTGAAATGCTATCTCGTAGTATATTTTGTGGATTTTTGAGAGGAAGCTTCATGTACATACCTTGTAAAGATATTTCATTATGATTGTCATCAACGAAGGAGAAATGATGACGTATCTCCTTGCGTGAAGACCAAAACTTATGAAGTGGATAGTATTCTCCGTTGTATTTTATTTGAACATTTTTCTCATTGTGTTCTAGTAGTTTTTCGATTATGTCTCTAGGAGTGTATTCTATATTGTCACAAACCATGTTAGGGAAATAATTGTTTGAATCTACTGTCCATTCTTCTTCGCGTGATTGTGAGTTACTATCAATAGTATGTTCATGCTCTGTGAGTGTAGGTAATTTATTATTATGTTTTCGAATATTATTAGATTCATTGCTATCGCCATGTTTTATATTACTCTGATCCTTGATAGTGTTATGATTTTTAACATGTTCAAATTCGTAACTATCCAATACACTAATTCGTTCATTAATATCATTTTGAGTCAGTACCTTACCATTCACCATTACTTTATATAACACATTTTGGTGCGCATAATGCAGTTTAAAATCTTGTAAAGAATATTCTTTATTATTGTACAAAATCGTTACGTTATTATCTAGTTCTTTTAAAAGTTGCATATTCCCAAGCACAGTTTCCCCTCTAGTTCCTAGTAGTTTCCTTATTTCGTTTAAATCTAACAATTGGCCATTCAAAAGTAATTGATGTAACTTGGTATCATGTTGTATTTTGTTGTGTTTGGTGTCTTCTGGATTATATAATCTTAGATGATCTATATTTCTAAGAGAGTCCATGATTTGATAAATATCCACGTTCATACGTGTTGTTTTAATACTCTTTACCATAGTATAGCGCCTCATTAATCTAATAACTTCTTTTAATTCCAATGGCATTTCGTCTAAAATTTTAACATTAATTTTACCAACCACATTGTGCTGTTCAAATTGTATGAATTCGGGAACTGTATAATCTTTGCTACCGAAAACTATTTTAACATTTGGTATGTGCAATAACGAATTCATAATTATTTTTCTTGTAATATCAACACCTTCAATTTTTAATTTAGTAAAGTCAAATATGTTAGCTTTATCGTGTTCAAAGATCATATCATACAATTCCTTAACGGTAGTTGGCTTTTTATTGTATGTTATGACTTCATTTCCGTTATGATACGAGATATCAATCTGATCTTTCAATTCAGGTGCGTAAATGTCCACCATTTCTTGTACCAAAAACGTATTTTCGTTCATTGTTATTGTCGTTGGTCGAACATAGCTGATCTTCTTTGCATGGAAATGTTTTCCTATGTCTATCACAGAATAGTACCCATCGCCTTTTGTAATCTTAAATGTGCCTTTGCATTTCTTGTCTATGGTTTCTAAAATACCGTGCAAAGTATTATTGTACAATAATTTTGGAGGATCGCTAGTTTGTTGTAGTTTCTGAAGAATATCGGTCATTTCGTAAGCGTGCGAATTGATAAACATTATTTCGTGTAAAGCAAAATCTTCATTATTCATGCGCACTGACTTCCGATTGTTCGCTTCTTTAAACGTAACATGAGTTGAGGTTGCATGGCTTATTGCGCAGCTCAATATCTAAAAAGAATAATTATTTTAATGATAATTTTTGTTTTGTTGCTAAAAATAATATCAGATTTCATTGTTTAAGCTCATTTAAGAATAAACTTTCACAAAACTCATTAAAAAACATGCAACAAATTGCATGAATTGTTTCACCGCAATTATTATTTTATTTTGAATTTATTTAGAAGTTTCATTTATTATATATTTATTTGGTTGTCCCAAAAAAAATAATGTTCTACTTTCTCTGATCTAGATAAAATTACCTTTGTATGAAACAATAAGCAGGGTTTTATTTCAAAGATGTCGTTTTAATCGATTAATAAAATACAGTTTTTCGTTCGAGGCTACAAAACTAATGTTTATAGAAAATTCTGAGTGGGTTTATCTAACTCTACGCGAGAAAATACATGAAAAACAATACATATATAGCTATAAAAAACAAATCTTCGCATCTTTGCGAAATTAATTCATAAATATAAATATAAGTTGAAAATTGCAGTTTTAATCGAAATCCTGTTTGAAGATCAAACTTTATGCAGTGTCATACTGCGCAAACGAAATAAAAGTGCATAATGAACAGTTCAATTACTGCTTAAAGTTACGAAAAAAAATAAAAATTGTGGACTGAAACAGCCATCTGTTTAGATTATGAATTTACATTATAAAAACTAAATTAATCAACACTTACCAGCGATATTAAAACTGTCATCCAGTCCATGGTAACTTCGTAAGCTACAATTAATTGAGCTGTCCGTTAAAATCGACTTATATATTATTGATTTAATTTGCATCGCGTAGGCACAGTTTACACTATCAATTAATTGCATGCCGCTCCCGAACATTACACGTTCACAACTCTGTGAAACAATAAATTCTTTTTTAATTGTCCGAATTGTTCCCGAAAATTTTACGTCTCGTTTTAATTATACTAAAATCGCGTTAACATATTTCAACGTGTGCGCGTGTGGGAAAAGTTGTGTAGGATGGAAGTACTTTTTGATATTATTTTTTTATGAAATTTACAAAAAACAACGCTTATTAAATAATACAATATCGCCCACAATATCGGCGTTAATTAAATTGTACTATACATATTGCTATTTTAAATATGTATTCAACATTGTTTTATGGCCACATAAAATTATTTTTAATCATTCATGTGTGTAGTGAGAAGGCGCAAAAATGTGTTTTATGAAATAAGGCGTTATGGTGAGAAGTTTAGATTGATTAAAATAATTATAAAATGATATGGAATTGTATTAAACAAAATAATTAAATAAAAAAATTAAAATGTTTTATTAACACTTTTTACATTATATGAACAGTTTTTAAAATCTCTATCTTCTAGAAGCAACAGTCCAAATGGTCTGCGCTATTCCCCACGCCTCTAACCATCGCTATTGTTTGCTGGCTTTGTCCAATTCCTTTTATCAATACCAAGTAAGTTCCATGAGCCACTTTTAATATTTTCCAAAGTTCTTAGAATAGTAAAATTAAATTAAATTAATTATCTTAACATTTAAAATTAGATATGTTTAATTTAAAGTCCAATATTTTATTATTAATACATATATGTAAATTTTTCATAACATCTGCTAAAATATCATGTTTTGTCAAATGTAGCTTTGTTGTTAAAATATATAACCAAAATACATATGTTTTCAATTGACATCATATATGTTTAGATATTACAATAAGCATATCTATTTTAACTTGAATTACATTTTTTTTTTATTTTCCTGGAAAGTTAATTAATTTATATATTTTTTAATTGAATTTCCGAAAATTTTCAATGAACTTAATTGCATCTCATTTAAAATTGATACATTTTCATTCCATTTTATTATTACTTTGTAGTATTTTTGTAAAAATTAGTATATTTCCCTTTATTTAAATTAAGTTTCTACAAATCTTAAATATATTCAATCAATCAAAAAAAAAAAAAAAAATTAAATATTGTTGAATTCAGGAAGAATTATCATAAAATTTCATGGCACTTCCACATATTTGCAAAAAAATAAATAGAATTTCTAGGAGTTTCATTATGATTTTTTATGTAATTCTTAAAAAAACATCAATATGAATGATTGAATTGAATCATTGTTGGTTCACTTGAATTTATACATATGTTTTTAGAGATAATTTTTTTTTAATAATAATTAATATCTTTTCAATTTCAATCACTTTGTTCACAAATCAATGAATTTGGTTTTGACCTAAAGGTACATCAATTGACTTTCACGAAACGTCATTGAATTCGGTACAGAGTTACTAGCTAGGTTGGTAGATAGGCAACAACCAACTACCAGCAACCTCAAACTCAAAATCCATACCAGTTTCTGAATAACGAAAACTAGAAAGAAATTATGAATTGAAGGGCAATCAGCAATGATATTCGTAATGGTTGTATTATTAGCGCATACAATTTCTGGTTGTGGACCACCCTCTTAGCTCACCCACTTTTAAACATTATTGTCATAAATAAATCGCATTTTTTAAATTACTACTTCTTGATTTATTTTTATTTTTACATATGAAGTTTATATTAACTTTTTTCTGCAGAAAATATTGAACCAAAATTCACATGTAAACATTATTTGATAGTGAAATCAGTTGAGAAACTTTTTGTTACAAAAAATTCATGTATCGAGTGCATTATCTGAAGGAAAAAATTTACTTTTAGAGCAATTTTTCAGAAATGCTCGTTTGGAATAACTTAATGATGTATTTAATTTTAATATACAGGGTGTGGGTGTTAAAAAATATTGTAAAATATTTAAGGAGGTAGTAGTATGAACTAAAATAAACAAAAATTCTTAATAAACACAGGTTCGCAAAGTAACGGATTCGGAGATAAGAATTTTTTTTTTTATATTTATTATATTATGTACAAACAAAGGAAGCTTCTAGCAAAAACAAAGTTACATAAAATGTTAGTCTGAAGGATGCCCGGATTTGTTGTAATTTTTTATTAATTCGCAGCTGCAGCTCCTCGAGGCTATTTACAGGAGTACCATAGACCAATGTTTTCAAATATCCCCAAAGAAAGAAATCAATTGGGTTTAAATAAGGCGATATTGCAGGCCATGAAACAGGTCCGTCCCTTTCTATCCATCTAGGTGGAAAAGTTTGATGGAAATGCTCTCTAACGGCAATTGAAAAATGAGCTGGAGAACCATCATGCTAGAACCACATTCGTTGCCTTTGGTCATGATACAATAATAATAATTTATTATTGTATTAGGCCTTTGGTCAATTGTAATGTCGTCCAAAATATCATACATTGTATTCTACATAAAGTTTAGGTAAGCAAAGCAGCGCCTGTTAATCGGTTTAGTAAAACAACAGGACCTAGAAACATGTCGCCTACAATACCCATCCAAATGTCTAATGAAAAACGTATCTGATGTCCAGATAACATTAGAGCATGTGGATTTTCGTCGGTCCAAACATACGTATTGTGAAAATTAACAACTCCATTTCATGTGAACCCGGCTTCATCCGCAAAAATAATATTGGCAAGAAAACCGGGGTCTTCAGCATCATTGCGTAGAAACCAGCGAAAAACAAATCATACGTGCTTGATGATCAAGTGGATTTAAGGCCTGCACTCGTTGTACATGGTAAGGATATAGCAGCAGCTCGTGGAGGATTCTGCAAACAAGAGGAGTCTAATACCTACCACGGTTGATATTCTCCGCTCACTTGTCCCCGGATTATGCTCTGTAAGTTCTAGAATTTCTTCTTCTGTTCTAGGAGTAGATACCGACCTTGGTCGTCCGGATAAATAGCACTGTTTGCTCAATGAACCAGTATCATGAAATCTTTGGTGAATTCTTCCAAACATACGATGTGAAGGAATCTGGTGATATGGATAAGTTTCGCGCTTCGGTTGCAATCCCATTAGCACGACCATACAATAAAATGCATGTTGGCTAATTCTGCGTTAGAATAAATAGCCATAGAAAACTAAAACTCGTGAAAATATGGCAATTTTTAACTAAATGGATTAAACAATTTTTTTAGAATTTCTTTTGAATGTCGATAGATAAATTTAAAAAGTAAGCTAAGTTACTAATTTACATTTTATTCTTTGTTTACTTCCTGTCCATCTATTATTCTTCCCCATTCCATCCACCCTTTACTTCCCCTGGCCCTTTACTTTTTATATTCCCTTTGTCCCCTTCCTTTTCTCTTTCCTCCTTTGTTATTATTTTAATCACCTCTATTCCCCTCCTGTCTTCGTTCATCCAATATCT
>JARJED010093926.1:0-10773 GCA_030264515.1 Sepedophilus sp. GC000190 | reverse complement strand
CCAGCACCGAACTGTTTCGAGCAGCCGCCAACAGAATTCGTATCGTTATGATGATAGCCAGCCTCCGATAGGAGAAGGACAGCAAGAAGAAGATAATCCATACTGGTTTATCTTGCATCACAAAATATAATGAATGGGCTTGGGAATTTCGTTGTTATCATGAAGGGTGGGAAAAGGGTGGAAGTAAAGGAAATGAGGGTGGTGGAGGAGAAGATTTCTGATCATAGACCTTTGGCAATACAAATAAGAGAAGAAGAATAAGGTCGAGTACATGAAGAAAACGATATATGGCTGAGCAGGTGGTGATATGGAAAAAGAAATATGAAGAAAGTGAGTATTTGACAAGGAGACAGAAGAGAGGGGGTATGGAATATGGTTCGATGAGAAGTGTAGTGAGAGTAAAAAAAAGATTTAAGAGAAACTGAAGGAATAAAAAAGAGAAGAAGGTAGGAGAGGAAATTATGAAGAAAGTATAAAAAGAAGGAAGAGACATATTACAATAAAGAAGAAAGTGGGTGGATGCATTGGCAAGAGAATTAAGCAAATGCAGGGGAAGAAATGAGATAAAGAGGAAAAAGGAAGGAGATAAAGTATAATAATAATTGAATTTGAAAAATGGAAGACGTATTGCAGAGCGAGCAGGAAAGTGGAAGAAAACATGGAAATAGAAAGAGGGAGAGACGACGCGAATTCATTAATGATGAGGAGATGATTGGAGCGATGGAGAGGGAGAAGAGTGACAAAGAGAAAGAAGGAAATTATATATATAGGAAAGAAGAAGATTCAGGATGAATTGAAGAAAGGAGCAATGGTACCAATTTACAAGGTAGAAGATAAAAGAAAATTAGGTAGCTACAGAGGAATTACTTTGATGAACGCATCTTACATGTTTATGATTGAAATGGTGAGAGGAAGAATGAAGGAGGAGGTGGATTCTATCCAAAACTCAAGGAGGAACAGAGGGGCGAGAGAACAAATATTTACTTTACTGATATGAAATAATGGAAGATAATGAGGAAAGAGGGAATATATGCAATTATTTTAGACCAGAAAGCAAAGTATGATAGGATACCGAGAGGAGATATGCTAAAATGTTTAAGACCAAGAGGGCTTGTAGAGAAGCTATAGCGAATAAGATTTTTAGGAAGGCTGTATAAGAAGACAATTGTGTCGAATAAAATAAGTGCACTACTATTTAATATTTATTTATCGGAATTGGAAAAAGTACCTAATTAAAAAGGTTGGAGTGGTGATAGAGAAAAAAAATTGAATTCAGTGCTTTTAGCAACAAAAAGGTTAGAAAGTATATGGGAAGAAAAAGTGTGGGGATAAATGGGACGAAAACGAAATATTCTAGAAAGAAAATGAGATAGAACAGGTAAAAGTGTTCAAATTTTTAGGATATCCAGAGGTTCCCAATATTTTTAAGATTTTGTGCCGGTATGTAGTAGAGAATATGGTGGCGTACCAGTAGGTAAACATTTTTGAAAAAAAAGAAGAGTAACATTTTTCCCAAATTCTCAAGTGATGAGAAGATACACAATTCGCTAGAGTGTGGCAATGATTTGTTTTGTATAAAAATCATGTTTTCATTAGTATTTCATTCTCCTATCGTGTACTGGTAGCTCGACATTCGCGTACCAGCACCGGAACGCGTACCACCTATTGGGGACGACTGGGATATATAATGAAGAGTTGAGGGAATCTAGGGAGCATTTAATATATGTAAGAGGGAAAACGAGGACGGTGTGGAAGATTTAAAGGGGAGAATGGAAGGTTTGATGAAGATGGAGTGGGGGTTATGTGTAGGGAACCCCTTTTTTAAAAACAAAAACACCGGGACATTACCCTTTGCTCCCGAAAATACGACCCGCTCCAAAAATAAGCCCTACAACTATTTGAAGAGCTGTTTAAATATAAGCCCTGCTTTAAAAATAAGACCTAATAAAAATGTGGTATGCAACTTATATTGATGCACTCAAAGTTACCTACTTTAAAATACTGTTTTTAAATTAAATATTTTTATTATTTCTATAATATCAGTATCAACACTAATTTTGCGTAAACATACATTTTAAAATTACATTTCAATTTTTATTTGATGTTATAATATTTACATAACAGGAATTCAGAATTAAATCACTTTGTAGACTTTAAATGTATGCAACTTACATTGCTGCATTCAAAGTTGTCTACTTTAACTTTGTAGTATGTTACGGTAAAAATGTAAGCATTACTCCGAAAATAAGCCCTCATACGTTTTCTGGGTGCAAAATTAATATAAGATCGGGTCTTATGTTCAGTGAGACGCTAGAAAAAAAATGGGCACAACAAAAAACCAGAACACTACGCAAGATGACGAAATGGGAAGTTCAAAACCAGGTTATATCACATTCGCTGTATTAATATAAACAGGGGCGCCGAGAGAAATCGCGGGGCCAGGGGAAAATTATATGGACCTCAAAAGTATATAAATTATTTGAAAATTGTGCAATTTTGTACGGGCCCCATTGAATCGCTCGCCCGGAGAATTTTACCCCATCATCTTACCCCTCTCACATCGACCCTGAATACAAAAACAATTGAACACCTGATGCATGAAGCTTAATTCGATTCAGACTCAATGAAATAAATGTATGGAACTAAATCCTTTTCCGAAAATTCTAACATTCTGGCAATTCACCGAACTACAAAATAAATATGTCTCTGCTTTTGTTTTGTAAACATGCATTTTTAAAAGTAGCCAAAAATATTACGACGTGTACTCATTCTTATTAGAAATGTTAATATTTTCATAGACTAAAAAATCCGGGACATTTAACGTCCCGAAGTAAATTCATCGGGACACAGGGACAGAAGTAATGAAACCGGGACTGTCCCGGGTAAACCGGGACGTAACGGATCCCTAGTTATGTGTAAAATATGAGAAGCAAAGGAGAGGGAGGTTTTCCTATATAGGGCGGAGGTATGGGTACGCACGGGGTGAAGGAAGTGGGAAAGAAACATACAAGGTTTCTGAAAGAGTTTTTGGGGGTGGAAAGATCTACACCGGTCTATATATTGTTATAGGACACGAAAAGAATGTCTTTGAGATGGGAAGCAAAGTTGAGGACAATGAAGAAAGTAAAGAGGGAGTGCTAAGAAGTTTGGGTGAAGAAAGACTGGTGAGAGAGGCATGGAGGGTGGTATTCAGAATTGAGAAGAACGAAATTGAGGTCCATGTAATAAAGATATAAGAGAGATGTATGAGTGAACAGAATAATCGATGGAAGAGATAGAAGGAATTATGAGGATGGGTGAAGCGGAAGGTAGGGGGGATGTTAGAGAATGTAGAAAAAACAGGAAAAGCGGGGAGCATCAGAGGAAATGGTTACAACGACGGTAAATGTATGGCAGATTTATGAGAGGTTGATAGAATATTTAAGAATGGTGGGGGTTTGGATAAGGAAGAGAGAGATATGGTGATGGGACAAAAAAATAGATAGGAAAGTTCTGATAGGTGAGGGATACGTAGGTTGTGCCCTGGGCGTAAAAGTGAAAGACACTTGAGAACATTTCACGAATTAATGTGGAGTAAATGAGGAATGAAAAAATGGCCAAAGATATGTGTAAGGGAGTGTTTGAATGAGGATGGCAGAGGAGAGGTGATTAGAATCAGGGAAGAAAGGAAAAAGAAATGAATGGAATATAGGTGGTGAATGAGGGGACGAAGAGAAGGAAAAATGAGAGAGAGGGATGAGGGGAAGAGCAAAGGTGGAATATGCTTAGTAATTTTAACGAAAATTTGAAATCACTAGTTTTAAGTAAAGGTGTAATGTGTAATGTAAAATACCAAATAACGGACGTATACAAAATATAATGCAGAGGAATGGGATTTTTGTTGCTTTTTGTTTTTCAGTTGTTGAGAAATGGAATAGCCCGCTCAATGAGAAGTGTGATTCGTAAGGAAGTAGTTGTAGCACTACTACTACCGTGACTTAAAGAATGAAATGTTATTAAACTAGACCACGTCAACGATTGATAATATAGTCTCCCAAAACAATTTGTCAAAATTATGACAAGTATTTTACAATAGTTAAAGAGTATGCCTCTCGTTTCGCTCAATTGCTTAAAATATTTGCAGGCAATAGAACAATCTATTGAAATTCTGATTATTTTGGAGAATATTTGTTTAAATTCTATGAAACAATAGAATAGAATTATTTTACTTTTATATTTATAATTGACAGCCGATATTGCTGTTTCAATAAAATAAAACAGTATATCCTAATATTTCCTACTAGTGTTTATTTAAATAACTGGCATGTATTATGTCCGGATTTAATTTTAAAGAAGTGTGGTGTGGTAATGATCCCTCGTTGATAAACTGTTCAAAGCCTTGCAACTCTTAAAGATATTTACAAGACTCATATGCATAAGATATAGAATTTTCCCAGACACTGAAAATTGTTAAAGTTATTTTTCTTCTCAAGACGGGCAAACACAATGAATTAAATAATTAGAAACCAATGTGCTATGTGTTGCTTATATTTGTTTAAAAAGTGCAGTATTGTATTGAACCAACATTTTGAAGAGCATAAGTTCAATAACCTATAATCGAGCATAGATGTACTGAAAGCTTTACATGACGCATGCATAGAAACTATAACCCAAATAGGATATTGGAAGCTGCACTTTTAGACCTTTCTACAGCTTTAAATTATGAGTTCATTACTGTTTCAGAAATTATACCACTTCAACATTAATAGTTTAATTTAACTACCTATGCTGACTTGTTTGATTGATGGAATGCATTACGTATTTCAGAATTATGTCCCACATGAATCATTTTTCTTCATCATATTAATTAATGACTTAACTATAAACTTTACTGGAATTAAAGTAATTTTATATACCGATGATAGTATCATCATTTCATCAAGCAAAACCAGTAAAGCAGGTGCATTGGTGATATTTCGCAATTGGTGGCTGTAGGATGGTTCTCAGCTAACCGTTTAAAATTTAACGAAAATGAAACTACTTAATAAACTTTGATTTTCTTTAAAACGGGAGTCATCAGTTACAAAATCTGATTTATAGAGACAAACCCTAAGAATAATTGATGGTATTAAATTCCAAGCCGACTATGTGGGCATTTTTAAGAGATTAGACTTATTTCTTTACCATATCTATACATTATAGAATGTATGTTATATATTGAGAGAAAATTACATTTGGTTATCTTTCATCAAGATGTACACAATCAAAACACTAGAAATAAAGAAAACATCTATCCTCATTTTCATAGACTCTCCAAAACTCAGAATGGAACTAGATATTTTGCTATATTGTTCTGGTTTCAGCTCGTATTCATGTGATGAATATAAAATCCTTCAAAAAATTACATCTTTTTTTTCGAAAAAATACTTACTGTAGTTGGAATGAATTGCTCGATGACCTGTAGTTCATGATTTTAACTTGTACTTTTTGTATACGTACGTATTTTTATATTGACCTGACCTGTGTAAACATTTACATGAAAAACATTAATGAACTCTAATACAATGATAATATAAAATTACATTTATAAAATATATTTATAAAAAAAATAATTTTGTGGATACATATATTATACTAATTTGAAAATTTAAGACAAAGCATATAATGCGAGTTAAGGATTGGGATTCACCTAAAATAAAATAGGCCGACAAATTTATACATGTTTATTATAAACAATTAACAAAAAAGCAACATTTTCATCATCAGTATTTCATTTTTTTAGAAAACGAAAACAGGCACATTTACAAATATATAAATGTATATTATTGCTGTCTCATCTACACACAATGCCCTCGTTTCTTTTATATATTCCTTTTAAAAAGCTCTAGAAAAACTCCTAGTAAAAAGGTCAAACGAAATACATGATATGTCGATCCGAATAAAAAAATCCTAAATTGTCAACTTAATAAGAATTGTGAGCGCGCGTCGCCTTCTCTCTACAAAATAAAACGAATCCTACGTGACCAATATTATATTTCCTTTTTTATGTTTATAATATATATAATTTATTATCTGATTATTACAGTCTGAGTCTGATTATTAAGTCTGATTGTTAATCAACACTTTTTAATCTACTTAATTTCTACAATTATATTATCATCCCTAAAAAGTTCGGACGACCAATATTGAATCCAAACTGAAAGTGATATGTTCGTGCAATGATTAATAACCAGATTCAATATTGGCCGACTAAATATATGTATACACTTTTTTGTAATCATTAATTAATCAAGATAAATACTGGAATGTGTTAATAATTAATAATAAATTAATCAACTAAAATTGACTAGAAAATTTACAATGTTTATAATAATCAGTTCAGTTTTATATATAATAATTACTTCCTGTTTTGAAATCATACAAACATAGGCCCTTGATGATGTTGAGGCAGTATCATTATTTTGTGTTATTATCATCGCGTTGTATTTCATAAAATATTTGATTTATTCACACATCTCGCTGTTTTTTTTAATTTTGTTTTTTTTTGTATGTATATATATTATTTTGATATCATTTTGTATAAAATTATTCTTCACATTGACTCCATTTGTTCGGTGAGTTCCAAAATAGGAGATTCACTTAATGGCAGTAAAGGGGGCCATGCGTTTCCAGAAAACGGGAGCCCCTAGTCATAAAAGAAAACACTCGTTTGCGTGTGTCACTCAAAAACAAACTAACACAATTAGTAATTGAAATTATAAAAGAATACAACAAGCAGGCTATTCGAATAATAAAGGGAAAACTAATAAAGTAATTTTTTAAAACTTATGTATAACTCACATGCAGGTTAAATAAATGATTATACAGTTTGGGTTCTTCTATATTCATGTGCAAATAATAAATATTATAACACGATTTCCTATTAGTTCGGGAGGTATTAATTGTTGCAATAACACATATAAAGGACAAAATAAAATTTGTACTAAGTTCACACAATGCGAGTTCTTATTAAATTTGTTTTATTTTGCTTGTTTATTATTATCGTATGATTTCATTGACGTTTTGGGAACATTAACATTGAATTTAAAATAAAATTTCAATTTCAATCTAAAAAAATCAGCACAAATATACCAAAATAACGAATTTTTTGAATAAAACTATGAAAATGTCAAATATTTATTGGCCACATTTTGTTTAAATTTATCAGTCTATAAACTTTAGTAATGAGAAATACAGAAATAAGTGACACATTGTTACTTAAATATTGAAATAATGTTCAACATATTTATAAAATATATTTTTAAAAGAAAATTTAAAAAGTAATTATAACTAAAATTTGATCAATGGATTCGCTCTTGAAATAAATTCAATGGCATTCTAGAATTATGAAAATCTTTGAATAATTTTCTTAAAAAAATAAAACGTTATTGATTACAATGATGTTCCAAAATTCTTAAAAAATTTCAATATTTTTCCAAAAAACTTCGAATAATTTTCGAAAAATATTTAAAAATTCTGAAAATGGATGATTCTACTACATATATTTTTTTAATTTTATAAAAATCTATAGAAATGTCAAAAAGTTTTCAAATATCTTAAGAAATCTTCAAAAAATCTCAAATAATTTCTCCAAAAATTACGATGAATTTTGAGTGTTTTTTCAACTTAAAGAATTTTGAAAACTAGTCTCCAAAAATAATGAATATTGAATGACATTTAAAAAATGTTAAGAAACTTTTTTTCAATTTTTTTAATGAATCATGAAAAAACTTTTATCAATGAATTCTACCCTTGCGAACTTTCTGTAGTTCACCACTGGTTTTGATATTCAGTTGTATGTCAATTCTGCAAAATTTATGTGACATTTGTTGCATATTTGGGCTAATTTATATTATAATTATATATTAAATGAATAAACATTACAGAAATTGAATGTTAATGCATTTCAAAACATCGGACAGATTGCACTTTTAATAAGAACTGACTGATTATACCTGATTCCAAGTTGTAGGTGCTTGTTGCCAGGGCGAGGGCGCTCCCTGAACACTTTCCGATATCTGACACGAGTTCTGCAGGTTGCTCGGTAAGGCGTTCCAAGCCTCTCCGGCGGTGGAACCCTCCACCAGCGCCTGGAACGCCAATAAGTCTTTACTCTCGGTTTCAGACAAGGGCAGCGGCGGCAATACCGGTTGCTGCTGTGCTATCTTATAACTAGCCTGCCTCAACATCTGTCTCCTCGCCAGTGAATGATCCACGCTTGCATTGGGCGACTGGTGCGACATGGCGCACTGCTTCTGCAGGATCTGCCTCTTCTGCTGCAGCAATCGGTGCTGCATAGCTGTCTGCAGCTGTAGTGGTTCTTGACTGTTGCTCGTGTAACTGAAATTATCTGGTAAGCTCACACGTTTGTTACCGCGCGGTTGAAGGTATTGAGTGTGCTGCTTCTGCCGCTGGGACACTTCCTCTGGAGGATCTCTTGCCTGATATTGGGATTGCAACCTTTGAGCTTCCCGCTGCACCAAATGCATATCAAGAACCCCTTTCACTTTTGAATTCTCGGATAGCTTTTGAGAATTAAAAGCCACAACGTTATTACCGCCGGATGTGGACTCGGCGACCTGTTGGGCTACGAGTCCGTCACTTGCTCGTCTTCCTTCCCTAAAATCAACGGGAGACCTTGTAATTCCCCGGGTCGCCTTATAATTGGTCATATGTACTAATGGGTTGTGTTTATGCATTACAGATCTAGTGTTTACTGAGTACTTGGGTATAGACGACAATGCATTCGAGCTGGTCAGGGTGGGTTCTGGTAAGTTTCTATCGGTGGTGGTACAACTGGGTAAGCTATTCGTTAATTCACTGGAATCTGAGAGTGGATATTCAAGGCTTTCGAAATTACTATCACAACTGAGATTCTGACTGAGGCTCTTTGATGTATTGAAGTTTGTGACCACACCACTGGACGAGCTAGAAGATGCGTAGCTTAAACGCGGCGTGTGGGTGTGCGTTGTCGTGTGCTCTTCCAAGTCTGTTTCCACTCCCTCATCGGTAGAACTCGAATACTGCGTTTGAATTTCACCACTCCTGTAACCACTTGAGAATAATACTTTAACAAATTAAATTTGTTGTATTATATTTATATGAAACATCAAAAGATACTTTGTCTCTAAAGCCAAATTTCATCTTTTCCGTTTATCTTGTATAACTACAAATTTAAACAATACTCTACACTCTACACATTGTACTACATATATCTTATCTAAGAAACAAAGTGGAAGATGGGCATATCTTCCTAAAAGTTTATTATCTTGTTCAAAAAAACCCACCTATGATGTCAAAATATCTTGATGTATTTTCTTCTTTGGTATATTAAGAGGAAGAGAGGGAGGTATAATTGGAGCTATGTGATATTGCTACCAGAGAAAGAGAAAAAGGACATAAGGAGGTGAAAGTGTGATACAAGAAGATCAGAATAAAAGGTTTGTGGAAGAGTTGGAACGAAGGAATGAGATTTAAGAATATATGAAAAGATGTGGGGTGATAGGGGCGAAATTGAGGGTATAGCAACAGCAAAGAGAAAATGGAAGGAATAATAGAGAGAGAAGAAATGGATTGTGGGAAGGGGAGCCTGAATATAAGAATTAAATTACAGAGCAAGGCAATTAAAGCGCAATGTGGTGGACAATAAAGGAAAGATGTGGGTTGAATGGGTAACAGGAAACAGGTGGGACATACTGAACGGATGCGCAGAAGAAGATTCGGAAGGGGAATTATATATAGGCATTTGCGGGGCCAATCGGTGATAGAGTATGTAATAGTGAGGGGAGTGGGAAGGAGAAAAAATTAAAAAAATTGAGATAGAGGACATGACATATCCGATCGCTTACTGGTGAAGATGTGCATATGAGAGGAACAATGGAGGGAAGTAAAGAAGGAGGGGGATATGTGGGGAGAAGAAGATATGAAGAAAATAAGGAAGAACAAAAAGACAGTAAATTGAAAGGGTTTGAAAACAGTGTGAGAAATGACAGAGCAAATCAGGGAATGTATGGAGAAGGGGACGCAGAAAGACATATGGATCGAGAAGAGTGTAAGGAAAAGCAAAGACAGGTGAAAAAACATATGAAAGAATCGAGAGAGAAAAAAGGAGGAAAGGAGGTGTATGAGAGAAATAAAACGAATACTGAGGAGGTATGCAGAAAGTAAGAGTTGTTGGATGGAGGAATGGGATAAGAGTATTAGGGGTGTAGGGAAAAAGGGAGATATGGAAATTTTACAGGAAAAGAAAAGAGGGGAGTGGAGGTTGTAAGTTAAATTTAAAAGAATGGAACGAAGTGCGAATGAAGATGAGTCTGAGAGGGATAGGAGATGAAAGAGGGGAGGACATGATGGCAGATTAGGTAATTCATCGAGAAGGGATTGAAGAAGGTTATGGAAATAGTGAAGGGAGATAAGGCGCTAGGATTAGCTGGAACGTTCCTGAAGGTGTTGAATGAGCTACCAGAGAAAGGAAAAAGGAAACTTCTGGATATACTCAATAAGATATGGATGGGGGGAAGAAGAGATGCAGAGAGGGCGTCATAGTGCAAATCTATAAGGCGAAATGTAAGAAGGATGGAGGAAATTATAGGGGTGTGCAGTGGTGAAAGTAGGCCGGAACGCTCCGGAACGCCGTTCCGGTAAAAGATTTCTAAACAGAACGCCGTTCCGGTATAAAATCATCAGTCAAGAAAAAAGTAATAGTTATTTTTCGTAAACAATGAACAAAATGATTTCTCAATGATTTTTTTAGAT
>JARJED010093702.1:0-22840 GCA_030264515.1 Sepedophilus sp. GC000190 | reverse complement strand
CATTTTAGAGAAAAACTTTATTTTCAAAAGTTGTAGAGAATGATTTAATCTAATAGGTTTTTATGAAAAATATTTATTATATTAATAAATAAATGAGAAATTAAAAAAAACTGACAACGTCTTCAGATAAAGTACCACTTCCGGTTAACATACTTCAACCAAAATCAACAGGGCTCTCACAATTAATGTCAGAAGCTTATATACAAAGTTTCAACCTGATTCCTTATCTCGTTTAGACGCTAGAGTGCGCACAGACCGACAGACAGACAAACCTCACTTCTAGATCGAAAATTTTCATGATTACAATACTTTCTTTGTACGCTGTAAAAGAAAAAAAAATATGTTGCAATGGTTAAATATGATACAATGTTGAATTTATTATAATTATCTGTTCATTGATTAAAATTATTTAAATTTAATTTTTATATTGTTTTTTTTTTCGAAAAAAAAATTATTGAAACATCCTGAACTTGACATTTATTTGCAAATACCTGACTTTTTTAAATTAATGGAAATTCTTAGCAACATTTTTTTTTTTATTTTTGAATGCATTTGATATTTAAAATATCAGTATTCCTAATTTTTTTAAATTCTTGAAGACTATGTCCGTCAAATTTCGCTGGTCGCTTGGGGATCACTGCTCAGATAGTAATAACAATTGCAGCATAGTGATATCAACTGGGGATGGCAAACAGAATTTTATATGTTAAGATGAAAAAAATAATATAAATGTAATCATTTACAAAATATTTAAATTTCCCAGCCTACCTAATTACCAGATTTGCAGCCATATTACTTTTTGGCAGAATGTATACGTTTTAATGATGTTGTTGTTAATATTTGTAACAACGACAACAATAATTGACAATAGTGTCTGGGCTATTAGAAGCAGCCTATTAGTAATAGCTCAAACATTGTTCTACATGAAAATCATCAGCTTATTAGCAAGAATCATGAAAACTAAAGGATGATGCAATTGATGATTTTGATCTACACATCAAGGTCAACATATGCATCATAGATAGATAATTCTGTTAATATGACAGTTCATCATTAATTATCTAGATAGAGATTAAAGGTGTAGATTGGTTATCCTCCTGATCAATGCGACATCTATTCTCGTATGTATTTTTTTTTCTGTGTCAGGGCTTCCTATTACGTACAACAATTTAAAATAAAAGGTAACGCATTTGTCCGTCCTAATTGTTGGAAAGCCGGGAGCCGGCCAAAATAATTATGACATCCAGGTTATTGTATCCTACAGACAAAACGTGCACATCTCATGCCATCCAGCAAAAAACTGAACCACTGGGTGAACGCACCGAACGCTATATACCAAACCGGTGAACCAAAAAAGATTAGGAGAGGCGCACATACTCTCTCTCTTCAAGGCGCCCCCTCGGTCCTCCCCGGAAAAACGCCGTATCACGGCAACAATTCTACTCTACATATATATTTCCAGCGTTTTGCCTGGTCAGTCCCGACTCCCCGTGCCTAAAAAGGTAGACTGACCAGGATCTAACGGGAAAGCCGATTGGACAACGGGAATAGCCAACCTCAGAGCTCGTTACAATCTAGGATCTGGTTGCAGACATTTATAAACGTGCGACTGCATTCTGCCTCGACCAGAAGGCTTTCAAAAGTAAGTGTACGCAGATTAGTGTGGTGTCTTCACATAATATAAGAATCACTCTCATTATCCATTTTGTTTTTTTATACAATTCTCATTTGATAATTACTTGTGCGGGACATACTGAAAAGGACTGAAGTGTTTTACAAGAAATAAAAAAGTGCTAACAGTGAACCAACAAAAAATCCTCGTGCTTAACTGTGTGTGTGAAGTTCAAATTTTGGATTGCTCTATACTGCAGTGTTATATTAGTTAAAAAAAAGAAAGTTAATCTACACATACCTAAGTATATCATTACCGTTATTTGAATCAATTTTTGTAAGTAATGTAGGTCAGATATTACAATGTAGTCAATGATTCATCAATACTACTCGGTGTTGAAAGATAGCGAGTACAGATTGAAGTATTTTTTATATTTTTCAATGAATGCAGTTAATTGCATGTGTAGATATAACTTTATTTTAGCTAATATATCGTTATTAATTTAATTACTGTGAGCGCGTATTTGGAATGGCGCGCAACGTGCTGCGCACGCGCCACATTTGGATTCGAATTCGTTTGTTTTCGTGGAAATCGGTGGTTGCGCAATAGTGCATTTTTGTGGGGCCGGTGCTCTAACCTTACAAGGCGGCAGCCGTGATATAATCGCCGCTCAGTCTATTTTTAATTCGAAGTTATAGGCCTTTACAATGCTCTAATTATAGATGCCGATAATTGATCGCTCAAAACAACGCCTATGCTCCAACAGCAATTAAATTTAAATTAATTTTCCGTTTTAAGTTTTTTTCTTGCCAATCGATTTGAAAAAAGATACGCGAGGAATTGGGATGGCAGTACTGGATATGTGCGAACGCTACAAGTGGATTGTATTTTTTTTTTAATTTTGCAAATAAATTTTCTATTTCAAACTTAAAATAAAAAATCTGCATTAATAAATAATTTAATGCAAGCCAACATTTGCAATTGCATTTTATTTTGAAAACAATTATTTTGGATTCAGTTCATTTTTATTTTTAAATACATAGTTTCAAATTATTTAATTTTAATAATTAGCCATTATTTTCAGTTCTTAATATTTGTGCTTGTATTGCAATAATATTATGTTTTTAAATTAACAATTAAGATGCACTTTTTTTACTTTAAAATTATTATAGTTTATTTTTACAAAAAAAATATAAATAGTAATAGTTTTTGAAGAAATTTCATTTAAAAATCATTTGTAAAACTTATATGATCCAGTTGAGAAGTCTGCCAAAAAATGTATACACATCCATTTCCTACTACTAATTTTTAGAGCACACTAAATATAGAACGCGTTATACATACCACTGCCACTAAAATTAAACCTACACGGTGCGAGCGAATCGTAACACGTGTTATGGAAAAAAATCTATTCATAAACACGGATTTTAATGGCTCGGTTTCAAGTGAAAACCATATTTTTTTCTTTTTTATCTTTTCCGCCTACGACTTTATGCAATTCTAATCGCGATTTATCTAAAGAATTCGACATGCAACTCAAATAGAAACAAATCTCCTTCATCCATAATTCATCCTATTTTTGCTAAGCGTTATGCTAATGTCTGGTGTATTTTTTACAGGAAGGCTCTAGGGCTGTTTTACGTGTCTCGATAGCCCCAGTTTAGTCCATTAACAAACATGCCGAAACCTGTCAAACAAGAAGGGGAAGATCCCGATCCAACCCCCTACTTGTTTGTTTCTCTGGAACAAAAGCGTATCGATCAAACTAAGCCCTACGATGCCAAGAAAACCTGCTGGGTTCCAGATGACAAGGAAGGTTTCCTCCTTGGTGAGATCAAGGGAACCAAGGGTGAACTCGTCACTGTCGGTCTTCCCGGAGGAGAGGTAATTGATGAAGAAAACGACGAAAACACTACAACCATACACAAATCTTGACATAATCAACTCATATTTAATAAAAATCTAAAGATTATTTGGAATAGGAATTTATCAGGGAAATCCATTGGTGTGGGTCCTAAGGCTTGTCGATACAATTTGGGGATTAGACCAATGCTTCATCTCAACAATAGAACTAAAGATCCAACCAATTTACTATTGAACATTATCAATTATCACTAATCAAATCTAAAATATATAAATAATTATTCTAATTTCGATTACTTACAAAGTTCATTATTCATTTCAAAATCAATGTTTTGTTTTCCAAACTAATTTGAATATATCGGATATGCCACTTGGGATGGTCTTCAAGTTTGTCGAAGCTATAGAGATTAAACCTATGCTGCATCTTCAATGAAGCTCTGGTGATCGAAGCAAGTTACCATTCAAAATTAGAAATTCTTGTTAAAAAATCTAAAATAAAAAATCACGATTATTTTATCGTTACAAAATAACTGTTTCGTTTTTCAAATTAATTTGAATATATCGGAGATGCCACTTGATATTGCTGTTCAAATTTATCGACACTGTTGACTAGCTTTGGAATTAGACCTAAGCTACATATTCAATGGAGATCTGGAGATCCAACCAAGTTACCATTCAAAATTTGAAAATCTGTCTAAAAAAACTAAAATTATTATTTTGTCGTTGTAAAATCACCGTTTTGTTTTCCAAATTAATTTTAACATATTGAGGGTGGCACTTGGTGTGGTCCTCATGTTTGTCAACAATGTTGGCTAGCTTGGGAATTAGACCTATGCTGCATCTCCACTGAAGAACTGTAGATCCAATCAAGTTACAATTCAAAATTACAATTAAAAACGACTTAAATATATAATAATGATTCTAAGTCCGATTACTTATAAAGGTACAATAGTTTCTATTAATTTCAAAATTTGAATAAACATTCAAAACAACTATTTTGCTCCACACACCCAAAAACGTTTTCGAATTATAAAAAAAATATTGGAAATTGAACAACATGTTGACATTTTAAACTCTTTTTCAAAATCTACAATTATTCCATTGCTATAGTAGTTTATCATAGAAATCTAAAATATATAATAATGATTTTATTTAAAAAAATGTCTTGTCTAACTTGTAACTTACAAAAAAAATCATTTCAAAACTCTAGTCTCAAAGACATAATAAAATACAAGCCATTCTATAAACTTTTATTAAAAAATATATAAAACAATAATAGCTAACATATTAACTATTCTTGTGACATCTATTTTGAAATGATTAGTTTGCACCTCACTCACGAAAAGGAAAACTTTTTTGAAATTAGAAAAAGAAATTAGATTGAATAAAATATTTGTTTCCATTGCAAAATTGACATTTTAAACTATTTTACAAAATCTAAAATTATTTCAATGCTATTGTAGTAATAGTAAAATTTAAAATAATGATTCTAATTCCAAGTTTTCTTGTATAACTTGCAACTTACAAAAAACATCATTTCAAAACTCTAACCTCAAAAACTTGAATGTCATTTTATCAAATTCAAAAAACATCTAAAACAATAATATCTTAGATAGTAACTCTATTCTGCAAGAATTAGATTATTACTTACACCCTTCAAAAATAAAAAAAATTATTGGATTAATAAAAAAATAAGATTGAACAAAGTGTTTTTATTAGAAAAGTAACACTTAAAATTCTTTTTGCAAAATATAAAATGTCCTGATTATAATAAATTGAAGACCACAAGCAAAAGAACATTTAATTTTTTTTTCAAAATTGAGATAGTATCGTCAATAGCTCACATAACTACTAAAGCGTGATATCAATAATTCATTAGAATAAAGTAATGCTTCATAAGACTTTATTAGTTGCACCAGACGCATTTGACACATTAAAACTGCTGTACTAAAAATAGTTCATAATTTTGACTTAACTCGTTTTTTGCCCTGGGATTTTCATTTGAAATTCTTTCTAAAAAAATTCAAAATGCAATAATCACTTCATTATTATGGAATACTTTAACACATCAAGAAATAAATATTTATTCAATAAATTTCACGTACTTAAATTATCAATAGACCAAATTTACAGAGAAGAATGTAGAGCTATTTCGTCCTTCTATCGATTAGTTTATCAAAGTTGGCTACAAATTATAAAATTTCCATTTTCATTGGTGCAACTTTTTCTAATCCAAATCTCCTATTAGTGGAAATAAGCTATTTATTACAACGAACTATTTGGATCAAAATCGTATTCTGGTCTATAATTAGTAATTTCATTTTTTTTTCTTGTATGCTTCAAATTGCAATTTGCAAAATTGATCTCCAATTACTTGTTAAAATAAACTGTTAGCTACTACGAACTATTGAAAATTAGTACTAAAATATCTAATTTTGATATCTTGTTTTTTCTTAGATGCCATAAGTTGCAAGTTGCAAAATTTATCTCCAATTGCTTATTGATATAAATTAAGTGTTACTTTATACTATTTTGATCAAAATCACATCCAAAATTAGTACTAGAAAGTCTGAACTGAGTATTTTGTTTTTTCTTGGTTCCTTCAAGCTACAAATAAAAAATATCTCCAATAACTTAGTAAAATAATATATTTGTTACTACAAACTATTTTGATCAAAAAAATTGCATTTAAAAATTAGTAGCAAATAGTCTAAAATTAGTATTTTGTTATTTTTTGATGCTCTAGGTTGCAAATTGCAAAATTTATCTACAATTACTTATTTACTTATTGAAATAAGCTAAAAATCACATTCAAAACTAGTATGAAAAAGTCTAAAATTGATATTTTCTTTTTTCTTGGATGCTCGAAATTGCAAACTGCAGAATAGCAATTTTTATTAGTAATTCTAACAAAATAGACTTATATGAGATTTAAATCAAATTTTGTTTTTTTTTTTAATTTGAGTAGGAAAAACATTTAAAAAAGGACTCGGTATACCAAGTGAATCCGCCGAAATTCGAAAAAGTCGAGGATATGGCCGACCTGACTTTTCTAAACGAAGCGGCTGTACTGCACAACCTCAGACAACGATATCACTGCAAACTAATCTACGTAAGTAACTCATGAACACTTACTCATGCCATTATTATGCACCGACAGGAAAAGAACTTCAAGAAGGAACTAGTCACTCAGGTCAATCCTCCAAAATACGAAAAAGCCGAAGATATGTCTAACTTGACATACCTTAACGACGCTTCAGTTTTGCATAACTTGAAGCAGAGATATTACCATCAGCTCATCTATGTAAGTTAGGCGGAGCTGGATTTTGATTTTCGAGAGTGCAAAAAAAGCGGAAGAAAACCCGTTCTACTAAAGATGTACCAGTACAAGTGACATTGCTGGGTTGTGATTAACGATGAGCTGAATTTCGATTTAGATATTTTTTTGCTTTACATTTCAAAACATTAATTCCCCTCATAACTACAGAATCCCCTGAATCGACAAGGGTGATTTTTGTGTTTTCTTATGTTAACAAAAGCCCCCTCTATCAAATCTGCTAAGTTTAATTCTTGTCCTGCCTTTTCGTTGAAAAACACAAACTGTTACAAGACAAAGTTTGTGTTTGTTGTTTTCCTTATCGTGGCGTGTGTTTAAACATAACTATGATTTCAGACCTATTCCGGTCTTTTCTGCGTTGCCATCAACCCTTACAAGCGCTTCCCCGTATACACCAACCGTTGCGCCAAGTTGTACCGTGGTAAGAGGCGTAATGAAGTTCCACCCCACATTTTCGCCATTTCTGACGGTGCCTACGTCAACATGTTAACCAGTAAGTTATCAGCATTATATTTTCCTCAGTTAAATATTAATCTCCGTTTCTTTCTACTCAAACAGATAACGAAAATCAATCTATGTTGATTACGTAAGTATTATCCTCGCTACTAAGTTAGGGTCTGTTTAATTAACGAAAAATAATTTCCTATCCACAGCGGTGAGTCTGGTGCCGGTAAGACTGAAAACACGAAGAAGGTAATTGCCTACTTCGCCACCGTTGGTGCTTCCTCCAAGAAGCCCACCGCTGAGGAACAAAAGAAGGGTACCCTTGAAGATCAAGTAGTACAAACTAACCCGGTACTTGAAGCTTTTGGTAACGCCAAGACCGTCCGTAACGATAACTCTTCTCGTTTCGTAAGTCTTAATAATACTTAACAAAAGCACTTATTACTGTTTCGGCTCTGCTCCAGGGTAAATTCATCCGTATCCATTTCGGCCCCACTGGTAAATTGGCTGGAGCTGATATTGAAACTTGTAAGATACAACTTGATACCAATCAATCATATATGTACTAAAATAATTCTAATTTATCTCCAGACTTGCTAGAGAAGGCCCGTGTCATCTCCCAACAAACTCTTGAGAGATCCTACCACATCTTCTACCAAATCATGTCTGGTGCCGTTAAAGGCATTAAGGGTAAGCAGTAGACTTAATTGAAACAACATATTTATTTTATTGCAGAGGTATTATTCGTTATTAATATTTTTCACCCAAAATTGTATAGACATGTGCTTGCTCTCCAACGACATCCACGATTATTACTTCGTCTCTCAAGGCAAGACCACCATTCCCGGAGTAGATGACAACGAAGAAAGCTCACTTACCGATGTAAGTGGGTGCAAAAACTTCACCCACAATACACATGTTTTTACAGTTTGACTTTTTATTGGTTTACTTTTTGGTCTATGTTAAATGGCAACGGGGAAGCAACACCTGTCCATAGTCCTTAAATATCGCTTTTTTATAGTAGATTCGGCAGTGTTGATGAATCAGAGTGGTAGCAGAGTTTATGACGAGTGAGAAGTGACATAACTCGTTTTTTTTTCATGTTAGATTTGTTAAGCATAGTTAAACGAAAGTTGCAAATAGCCGACCGATAATAACTATGTACCCGCTTATCCTCCACAGAAATGGCATTACTCTCCAACAATATTATGGATTACTATTTTGTATCACAAGGAAAAACTCAAATTCCCGGAGTAGATGACTACGAAGAGTGCACTATCACTGACGTAAGCCCCCTATCAATTCGGTGGTTCATCTCATCATGTCGCTCCTACATCTCCTATTTTTCTTGACTAATTATCTACAAACTTTTTTTCTGTTTCGCAGCAATTTGCTAATCCTATCTTAATGTGCGATGCCTTGAACAAAAAAAATCAATATAAAAACAATACGTTTCTGTCGTAGAGATGTGCTTGTTCGATAGACTTAGATGTGCTGACTACCCGAACATAAGTCATGGCAAAACTCGAATTCCCGGTGTCAACGATGAACTCGAGTTTGAGTTGACCGATGTAAGCTCATTCTTACTCAGCGTAAAAATACCAGAGAGCGCGCGGTTACTTTTCACATATTTACAAAATACATTGTTCCAGGCATCGCTCGCTCCCTGAGTGTGCAAATACCCCTCTCAAATGACATGACGTTTTTAAAATGTACCATCTGGGAAATGAAGACTTCTATTATTTTACTTTCAACAGTTATCCAGCAGCACCATTTTGTATATATATACATCGACCTGTATATAAGCTTCGGTTTTAAGTTGTGTTTACCAGACAAGTAATCAGACGAATGTAACTTTTCTAGCCATGTGTCAACTTTCTGATAACATCTACGATTACAACTTCGTATCCCAGGGCAAAGTCACAATTCCCAATGTCGATGATGCTGAGGAAATATTAATGACTGATCTGAGTAAATCACAATCTGCAGCACAAAAATCAATACATATTACAAGACGCGGACGGTTAATTAACTATTTCCTTTAGATTATTGATTAGTTTTGTTATTTTCTTTTTTGGTAAGTCGCTTAAAATGCTTCAATCTCGCGCTGTGCATACGATCGCTCTTTAATTGCTTCGCTTCGTTTGTTAATAACACACAAAAAATCACACTTTACTTTTACACTTTCAAGATGTTGGTTTGAAACACAGCTCAAACCAATATTTTCTATCATTGTACATACCATGATATATTTAATTTTAAAAAAGCCTGCTGAAAAATAGTACTTTTTTTCTGCTAAGCGTTCAATCACCACAAATAAAAATGCCTGCAGAAAAATAGTATTATTTTGCAGAACGTTCCTGTTAAAATGACAAACCAATTGATGAAAATTTTGTTTCCACAAATAGCAAGCCTTCGATGTACTTGGTTTCACCCAAGAAGAGAAGGATAATATCTACAAGATCACCGCCTCTGTTATGCACATGGGTTGCATGAAGTTCAAGCAGAGGGGTCGTGAAGAACAGGCTGAAGCTGATGGCACTGAAGTAATATTCATTCTATGCGTTGCAAAATATGTTATTAACACATTTGTTTTTGTATGCTCTTAGGAAGGTGACAAGGTAGCTAAGTTATTGGGTATTGACACCCAGGGTCTTTACACCGCTCTCGTCAAGCCCAGAATCAAGGTCGGTAACGAATTCGTCACCCAGGGCCGTAATGTCAACCAAGTATCCTACTCCGTCGGTGCCATGTCAAAGGCCATGTTCGACAGGGTCTTCAAGTTCTTGGTCAAGAAGTGTAACGAAACTCTGGATACCAAACAGAAGAGACAGCACTTCATTGGTGTACTGGATATTGCTGGTTTCGAAATTTTCGATGTAAGTTTTCTTAAAACTTAATGAAATTTTACAATAGGAATTATCGATCAAAGGAGGTCTTCTGGCGAAAATGTCTTATTTATTTTTCAGAGCTTTGCATATTATCATTATCCCATGGCTTTTTATTTTGAAAACATAATTATTTTATTTTCTTGCGCAGTATAACGGTTTTGAGCAGCTTTGCATTAACTTCACCAATGAGAAACTGCAGCAATTTTTCAACCATCACATGTTTGTCTTGGAGCAAGAGGAGTATGCCAAGGAGGGCATCGTGTGGGTTTTCATTGATTTCGGAATGGATTTGCTTGCTTGCATTGACCTTATCGAAAAGGTATTTTTAAGTTGCGCTGTAACAAACAGTTGCCGTCTATTAATGCTTGCGCTTGCATCCTAATGTATGTCTACTCTTATGAAATATGTTGTTTTAACGTTTGTTGTCTTTTTTCATCAAATTATAGTATAACGGTTTTGAACAACTTTGCATTAACTTTACCAATGAAAAATTGCAACAATTCTTTAACCATCACATGTTCGTACTCGAACAAGAAGAATACGCCAAAGAAGGTATCCAATGGGTCTTCATTGATTTCGGTATGGACTTGTTGGCCTGTATCGAACTTATTGAGAAGGTAATTTTAAGTACAGGCTCGAGGATCGTCCAGGTTTGGTCAACGCGCAGTAGTGATGTTAACAGCAACAAAAGCCTACATTACGGTGCTTTTGTACATCTTGTCCGCCAGATTTTTGTCCTTGTCTCCTATGTATCTATTGTGTATTGTCTATTTATGTTATATTTTACATGTGTAGTCGTCTTTGTGTTCTTTTTTTGTATGTAATAGCGGCACAAGCATAACAGTGCTGTATGCAGTTATTCCATACACGGGCAACTGCTGTGTTTATTTTATGTAATGTTCTTGTTGTTGTTTGCGTCCATAGTTTAATGGTTTCGAGCAACTTTGTATCAACTTTACAAATGAAAAGTTGCAACAATTCTTTAACCATCACATGTTCGTACTCGAACAGGAAGAGTACCAAAGAGAAGGTATCGAATGGGCCTTCATCGATTTTGGCATGGATTTGTTAGCTTGTATTGAACTCATTGAGAAGGTAATTTTAAAGTACCAGAGTTGAAAATACAAAATGATGCCGCAGCAAAATATATATATATATAATTGATGGACACATTAATGATTAAGGCTACGCTTTTGTTGTATCATAACAAGACTGTAAAAAACGCTTTAACTAACTTACAGTATAACGACTTCAATCAACTGTGCATAAACTACTCAAACGAGAAGCTGCAACAATTCTTTAATCATCATATGTTTATTATGGAGCAGGAGGAATACGAACGAGAAGGAATAACGTGGACTTTTATTGATTTTGGTATGGATCTCCAACCAACAATCGATCTAATCGAAAAGGTAGCAATAGTAAAATCAACAGTTTCACTATTGACACCGATATTGTATATATAAAGCACATATATTTTTTTAGAAACATTAAAGTTTTGCACAAAAATGCACTCCAAAATTGTCGAATATAAAAAAATAAAATGCACTCACGTTTCTAATAGTTATATGCACAGTTACTACACACACAACGTGAAGGTATAGTATAAAAAAAACATTGCTCTGTTGATATAGCGTTTTCGTAGGACACCGTTTTAATTCAATTGTTTTCCACGATATAGCCTATGGGTATCTTGTCCATCCTTGAAGAAGAATCTATGTTCCCCAAGGCTACTGACAAAACCTTTGAAGACAAATTGAACCACCAGCATTTGGGCAAGTCTCCCAACTTCCAGAAGCCCAAACCACCAAAGCCTGGTTGCCAAGCCGCCCACTTCACCCTTGGCCATTATGCCGGCAACGTAAGTTACAGCTATTGATTTCGTTTCTTAAAACTAAACACAATATGCAATAGGTACCCTACAATATCACCGGTTGGTTGGAAAAGAACAAGGATCCCTTGAACGACACTGTTTGCGACTTGTACAAGAAGGGTACCAACAAACTTTTGCAAGAAATCTTCTCTGATCACCCCGGCCAATCTGGTGGCAAGGAGGAAGCTAAAGGTAAACCAAATTCTATTTTGTTTTTTATTTTTTTTATAAATCAATCATCAATATAATAATATTTTGTTACCGTACATAGGTGCAAAGAGAACGAAAGGTTCCGCCTTTCAGACTGTATCAAGTTTGTATAAGGTACCTATTATCTCACTTTCTGCTAATGCACTGGGACTGCTCGGCAGATCATAAAACCCCGTACCTCAATTTCCTATCAATCAATCTTTATTAGAAATACCTACCCTTACAATTTCCTCTGAATGTATATGTTCTTGCGACGTAGATTGTATTGTAATTTGGGCTCGCTTTAAAAATATGCTTCCTTTATAATACAGGTGGTGGTCGTGGTAAGAAGGGTGGTGGCTTCGCTACCGTATCTTCTTCCTACAAGGTTTGTCAATTTCCCCCCAGAAGTTTTAAATCCACGAAATCATTTGCCATGGAACGGCACTCTTATGTTCAAACCCCTTACTACTTCAATGAACACAATCATCTGGAACTCAACCAAAATACAAATAAGTTCCAACAAATTGGCACTAATAAACAAACAAAAAAATATCAATATAATTACATCTCCCATATAATTATTATTCTTCTTCTCTAGAAAGCTATACACAAACCACAAAACGTAGTATGGCTCCTTTAATCATGCTAACTTTATCAAATTTGCTTATTCCGCCTATTGTGTGCTCTAACAATATTACCCATAATCAAAAAAATATTGTTATCAGAATGTGCCTAACTTTATTGACTGGTTATAGGAACAATTGAACAACTTGATGACCACTTTGAAGTCCACCCAACCTCATTTCGTACGTTGCATCATCCCCAACGAATTGAAACAACCTGGTAAGTTTACTCATTATAACGTTCTAAGAACTTAAACTGACTTGCCCCTGTATGACTTTAGGTGTCATTGACTCTCATCTTGTAATGCATCAGCTCACCTGTAACGGTGTACTTGAAGGTATCCGTATTTGCCGTAAAGGTTTCCCCAACAGGATGGTCTACCCCGACTTCAAGCTTCGGTAATTGAACTTTACTTTAGTTTCTAAACTTAATTTCACAATTCTCAAATGGGCAACTTCAAATTTATTTTTTTATGATTACGCTAGTTACATGATCTTAGCACCAGCAACTATGACAAAAGAAAAAGATCCTAAAGAGGCAGCTAGAAAGTGTCTTGAGGAAGTAGGACTTGATCCTGACAGTTATCGTGTGGGACATACAAAGGCAAGACTTGTGTCACCCTTAATAATGTACAAAACATTTTTAAAAGTTGTTTAGTCACCGCCCTTATAGGTTGTCTTGTCCCGGTTGCACGGACCCTACAAAATTTTGTTATGTTGTTGCCACCAAAATTTATGTCCATAGATAATCGCACGACACCCCATGTATTTAATATCATCACTTTGTGTAGTTACAAAATCTTGAATCCCGCCGCCGTTGCTAAAGAATCCGATGAAAAGAAATGTGCCCAGCACATTTTGGACAACACCGGTCTTGACCCCGAAAACTACCGTACTGGTCACACCAAGGCATGTTCCCCTGCATAAATAGTTTTGGATGTACTTTATTTCATGCCCAGTTCTTTTTTTTTTGGGCGCTTCCATTTTTATTAATCCATATAGAACTTATGGATTTTCAATTTTAAAAATTCACTCTAGAACTGATGTGAAGGATGATAACTACAAACTCCCTATAAGCAAAACTTTTATGCTCTTAAGTGAGCGCTTACTTTTAATTCTTTAATTCAATCCATATAAAACTTATGGAACACATCCTAAAAATCGATGTGCAGATTTACAATACCCTAAAATCCAGATGATCCATGAAAGTTTAAAATGCAAACACTCGTTTCCGATACTGTTACGATTGCGTTTGCACTTTTAATAATTTGTGTTCTTTTCTTTTTATCCAATTAACAACCCAACACACGCAACAGATACAAAATTCTGGCTGCGAGTCAAGTAAAGGAAGGCATGACACCTGAAAAAATTGCACAAATTGTATTGGAAGCCGTCCAACTAGATCCCGAGCAATACCGTATGGGTAAAACCAAGGTATACCCAAATATGTTCAAAGCTAACAGAAGTAGTTATATATGACTAATAAACTATGTGGAATTTAATATTTCCGTTGCTCTAACATAATCTTCACGCTTATGTGATCTGCGTAGGTATGTTACGGCGAAGGCTAATTGCTACTATGTGAATATATAGGTATTCTTCCGTGCTGGTGTCTTGGGTCAGATGGAAGAATTGCGTGACGACCGTTTGGGTAAGATCGTAACATGGATGCAAGCCTGGATCAGAGGTTACCTCTCCAGGAAGGAATTCAAGAAGGTGCAAGAACAGCGTTTGGCCCTCCAAGTGTGCCAGAGGAACTTGCGCAAATATCTCAAGCTCCGCACCTGGCCATGGTACAAACTCTGGCAGAAGGTCAAGCCCCTCCTCAACGTCACCCGTGTGGAGGATGAGATCGCTGTAAGTATCCCAAAAATAATCCACCTCCACCTGTCCAGATTCCAGAAAACTGGATCGCACACTTTTATATTTATACACCGCAATCCCCCACCACTATTCATCACTCATCAAACATTAATAATCTTCAACTTCCCAAATTTATCTTGAAACTCAGTTTACATTCATACACATCAGCGATCGGAACGATTTCCAGCACACCCTACACACACACAACATATACGAATCCGAATCTTTATAATAAACGAACCGAATATTACTAAAACCGAATCACAATGGTCGACATCGATTATACAGTTATTGATCCCAATGATACCTTGCAGAAATTGGAAGAGAAGGCCGCCAAAGCCACCGAGGCTCTGGAACGTGAAACCAAGGCCAAGAAGGAACTCGAGGCCCTCTATGCCAAACTTTTGGCTGAAAAGACTGATCTCTTGGGAATGCTCGAGGGCGAGAAGGGATCCCTCTCTGAATTCCAGGAGAGGGCCAACAAACTCGCCGCCCAAAAGAGCGACATGGAATCTCAACTCCAGGTAAGCAAAAATTATTTCAATTTATATTCAGTTATTATAAAAATCCAATCAATATAGCACTTGAAACATTCCAGAAATCTATATTTAAAATAAATTTTTATATAAATAGATTATGTTTAGTAAAAATTTGTTTATAAGACTTCTAAAAATGGTGCGCGTGCTTTTTTATTGCTTGTTAATTTATAAACCATTTAGAAAAAATAACACGAGGAAAATTTATGGAAGCGGTTCGGTCGATGTAAAAATAAATATTTTTGGCGAAGAGTTTAAATAAGGTGCGATGTGTGATGTCGATGATGAATGGATGCGTGTGTGTTCCCGCGTAATCGGGCCATCATCCCGATTTATTTTTGGAGTATTTGATTCAAAACTTAAATTTATTTATGAGTGCACGCCGTTATATATGGGAATCGTGTTAATGGGGTTAGATTGGATGATAGCCAGCGATATTTCAAATTAATGAGGTTCGATATAAATAACTATTTTTATTAATAATTTTTAGGAAACCCAAGACCGCCTCAGCCAGGAAGAAGATTCCCGCAACCAGCTCTTCCAGCAAAAGAAGAAATTGGAGCAGGAAATCTCTGGCTTCAAGAAGGATGTCGAGGACATGGAATTGAATTTCCAGAAGTCCGAGCAAGATAAGGCCACCAAGGACCATCAAATCAGGAACTTGAACGACGAGATCGCCCACCAGGATGAACTCATCAACAAGCTCAACAAGGAAAAGAAAATGTCCGGCGAGAACAACCAGAAGGTCTCTGAAGAACTCCAGGCTGCCGAAGACAAGGTCAACCACTTGAACAAAGTTAAGGCCAAGTTGGAACAGACTTTGGACGAACTTGAGGACTCATTGGAACGCGAGAAGAAACTTCGCGGCGATGTTGAGAAGTCCAAGAGGAAGGTCGAGGGTGACCTTAAGTTGACCCAAGAAGCCGTCGCTGACTTGGAACGCAACAAGAAGGAACTCGAACAGACCATCCAACGCAAGGATAAGGAAATCTCCTCCCTCACTGCCAAGCTCGAGGATGAACAAGGTGTTGTTGGCAAGCTCCAAAAACAAATCAAGGAGCTCCAGGCCCGCATTGAGGAATTGGAAGAGGAAGTCGAAGCCGAGCGTCAAGCCCGCTCCAAGGCTGAGAAGCAACGTGCCGACCTCTCCCGCGAACTCGAAGAATTGGGTGAACGTCTTGAGGAAGCCGGCGGTGCCACCTCTGCCCAAATTGAACTCAACAAGAAGCGCGAAGCCGAACTCGCTAAGCTCCGTCGCGACTTGGAAGAGTCCAACATCCAACACGAAGGAACTCTTGCCAACCTCCGCAAGAAGCACAACGATGCCGTCTCCGAAATGGGTGAACAAATCGACCAACTTAACAAACTCAAGGCTAAGTAAGTATTTCTCTCAAATTGCACCAAACACAATTAAACGCTTTTTGCACATCGATAGGGCTGAAAGAGACCGCGCGATTATTTATTCTGAATTGCAACAAACTCGCGGTTCAGTGGATGTTGTGGGGCGCGAAAAGGTACCACTCAATGTGATGTCTTAAGCCCCATATATTAGCATGCTTGCCTGCATTCAACCTTCCCCTGTCTGTCTTTTATCATTACGTTTTAATTATAGGGCTGAAAAGGATAAGTCGCAATACTTTGGTGAACTCAATGACATGCGCGCTTCCGTCGATCATTTGGCCAACGAAAAGGTACAACCGGATTTTTCGAGGACTATATTTATATAAATTATGCTTCTTATATTTTAGCTATTTAACCAGGATCTGATCCAGCTTGCATTGATTATTGTTTTATGCTACTACTTACTCTTCAAATAGCTAATATTTTGTGTGCCAATAATATGAAGAAGTTTGTTATATATTATTAATGTGTTGTATAGGCTGCCTGTGAAAAGATCTCCAAGCAATTGCAACAACAGCTCAATGACGTCCAAAACAAACTCGATGAAACCAACCGCACCCTCAACGACTTCGATGCCGCCAAGAAGAAGTTGTCAATTGAAAACTCCGACCTCCTCCGCCAACTTGAAGAAGCTGAATCCCAAGTTTCTCAACTCAGCAAGATCAAGGTATCCCTCACCACCCAATTGGAAGACACCAAGAGGTTGGCCGATGAAGAAGGTCGCGAACGCGCCACCCTCCTCGGCAAATTCCGCAACTTGGAACACGACTTGGACAACATCCGCGAACAAGTTGAAGAGGAAGCCGAAGCCAAGGCTGACATCCAACGTCAACTCAGCAAGGCCAACGCTGAATCCCAATTGTGGCGCTCCAAGTACGAATCCGAAGGTGTTGCCCGCTCCGAAGAACTCGAGGAAGCCAAGAGGAAACTCCAGGCCCGTCTCGCCGAGGCTGAGGAGACCATCGAGTCCCTCAACCAGAAGGTTGTAGCCCTCGAAAAGACCAAGCAACGTCTTTCCACAGAAGTAGAAGATCTCCAACTCGAAGTCGACCGCGCCACCTCCATCGCCAATGCCGCCGAAAAGAAACAGAAGGCATTCGACAAGATCATCCACGAATGGAAACTCAAGGTCGATGACCTCGCTTCCGAACTCGACGCCAGCCAGAAGGAATGCCGTAACTACTCCACCGAGCTCTTCAGGTTGAAGGGAGCTTATGAAGAAGGACAGGAACAATTGGAAGCCGTCCGCCGTGAAAACAAGAACTTGGCTGATGAAGTTAAGGATCTCCTTGACCAAATCGGCGAAGGTGGTCGCAACATCCACGAAATTGAGAAGGCCCGCAAGCGTTTGGAAGCCGAGAAGGACGAACTCCAAGCTGCCCTCGAGGAAGCCGAATCCGCTCTTGAACAAGAAGAGAACAAGGTCCTCCGCAGCCAGTTGGAACTTTCTCAAGTTCGCCAAGAAATTGACCGCCGCATCCAAGAGAAGGAAGAGGAATTCGAAAACACCCGCAAGAACCACCAACGCGCCCTCGACTCCATGCAAGCTTCCCTTGAAGCTGAAGCTAAAGGCAAAGCTGAAGCCCTCCGCATGAAGAAGAAGTTGGAAGCCGACATCAACGAGCTTGAAATCGCTTTGGACCACGCTAATAAGGTAAATGCAATGTATTAGCTAGCATTGATGTTATTTATTAACAAGTAATATTTTATTAGGCTAACGCCGAGGCCCAAAAGACCATCAAGCGCTACCAACAACAACTCAAGGACACCCAGGCTGCCCTCGAAGAAGAACAACGTGCCCGTGATGAAGCCCGTGAAGCTCTCGGCATCTCTGAACGCCGCGCCAACGCTCTTCAAAACGAGTTGGAAGAATCCCGCACTCTTTTGGAACAAGCCGACCGCGCCCGTCGCCAAGCTGAACAAGAATTGGGAGATGCTCATGAACAATTGAACGACCTCTCCGCGCAAAACTCCTCCATCTCCGCCGCTAAGAGGAAACTCGAAGCCGAACTCCAAACCCTCCACTCCGATCTTGATGAGCTCTTGAACGAAGCCAAGAACTCCGAAGAGAAGGCCAAGAAGGCCATGGTTGATGCCGCCCGTCTTGCCGACGAGCTCCGCGCAGAACAAGACCACGCCCAGACCCAAGAAAAACTCCGCAAGGCCCTTGAAACACAAATCAAGGACTTGCAGGTCCGCCTTGACGAAGCCGAAGCCAACGCCCTTAAGGGAGGCAAGAAGGCCATTGCCAAGTTGGAACAGCGCGTTAGGGAATTAGAAAATGAATTGGACGGCGAACAAAGGAGACACGCCGATGCCCAGAAGAACCTCAGGAAATCCGAGCGTCGCATCAAGGAGCTGAGCTTCCAAGCTGAGGAAGACCGCAAGAACCACGAACGCATGCAAGACCTCGTAGACAAACTCCAACAGAAGATCAAGACCTACAAGAGGCAGATTGAAGAAGCGGAAGAAATCGCCGCCCTTAACCTCGCCAAATTCCGCAAGGCCCAACAAGAACTCGAAGAAGCCGAAGAACGTGCTGACCTTGCCGAACAAGCCATCAGCAAGTTCCGCGCGAAGGGACGTGCCGGATCCCAAGCCAGGGGTGCCAGCCCAGCGGTAAGCATTTACTCACATCTTACAATCAAAACATAAAACACCAATCAGTCACTCATTTCACCAACAACTCTCGTACTTAATTAGCATATTTACTTTAGTTAATTATATAAATCTCTTTATAGCAACGCAAGCCAGCATTGGCGCTAGAGTAACAGCTTTCCAGTAAGTGAGGGTGTTTTTATGCTCCCCCTCTTGTGCTGTTCATTAACCATGCTATTATTTCATCCATTTTAATCACAGAAAACCATAATTTGTTTATAAAATATCAACCCAAAAACTCACCATGTGTGTTGAGAGTGGGAGGTGGTGATTAGTTCAGCCATCCTCTTCAACAGCTTCGAATCTGCAACTAAACCATAACGAAAATATTAATTGCGTTTTTCCAATTACAGCCGCCAAGATCACGCCCACACATGGACGGCATGACCTTCCCACCTAGGTTCGATCTTGCCCCCGAAATGGACATGTAAAAATCAACACCAACAACAACTAGCGCTGTGTTTTTTATTTTAAATACGAACATTATTTGCAAGAACGCGTTTTGAACACCAGTTAATTCGCATACATTCATTTTATAATTTACATTTTATTTTTTGTTCTTTTCACAAATTAGGATTGTAATTTAATGATTATTCCGATTTGCCATGACATTTATGAATGGGAAACGAGAAGCGGAAGAGTACAGCGAGGGTTTTAGAGACACGTAACCAACATCAGCAGCCCTTCTATACTCTGATGATTCTCTTGAACATTTTAATAATTTATTTTGGACAACCACTATTCTCTCTTATTTTTTCAACAAAAAAGGCCATTTCTATTACTATCTTATAGGTTATGTTATAGTATATGTGTGACAATGTATGGCTTAAGGTTCCAATAAACAAGTTATATCGTTCATGTTATCATATTCTTTCTCTTTTTATTTAATCTTTTTAATTCTTGGAGTGTGTTCTTTTCTCGTTCTTAACCGTTTACATCATTCTTTACAATCTGTATTTATTTTGATGTTTTATTGTTAAATTATTTATTGTAAAATAAATCATTATATTAATACTTCAACAAATTTTATTATAATCAACCATCCTCACTCACAGCCCCCCGTACATTATTTAATAAATTAATTCCAATAGAATTACTCATAACTGTTTTTCGTTGTGTGGTATTGCATTAGGTGATACTTTAGAGAGTTGTTGGTATTGACCAACAATTAAATCCAGTTGGGTGCTAACCATCAAATGAACACCAAACTCTTCGCAAGTTTTTTGGAATATAGGATACAAATATTTCAACCTCCCATGGTCAATGGTTGGAAATAAATGGTGAAGACCATGGTCTCCAAAGTTAGTCAATACTAGGAAATGCGACCAATTTATATCTTCGCGATCCATGACAGCATCAAGTTCATGAACACCCCAATCCAAATTGCTACATGATCTTCAATAAATGAAATTAATTAATAGTTCTTATTTTAAAACAAATAATAAATCTACCTGGGTGCATCACCATCATGAAATACTTTCGGATGATGATGTGCGGCATTGACACCCACAACTACAAAATGAAAACTTGCAGACATTATAATTATAGTAAATAACAGCAGCACTTTTCCAAACGGATAGTTTGAGATATATAACATAATCAACAAAATAGTAAAAGGCAACAAGCTGCTTTTTTGAAAATCTCTTCCTTTATCCATATATAATTGGATCAACCTAAAATTAATAATAAATATAATCAACATAATTTATAAGTTGTTATCTGTGTACAATCAAACATCACAGCAACAACAAATATACACAAGTTCGAAAAAAAGTAGGACTTGATAACTAAGATAAGTTCTTCATTTCAATCTCAATTGTGAATTTGCAAGCGCTATAACTGATATAATTTCTTAAAGTAAAATATAATTTTAAAATGTAAATCTAAATAAAAATCTGAAAATCAAAATAAATCACCAATTAACTTACATTCTGAGATAAGTCACAGGGAAATTCAATGAATATACTATTGGTGAATACACCCAAGATAGGTATCTCCAAAACAGATGTTTTTCAACAGGCATATATTGCAACCATGGCTCCGCGAAAGAAATCTCAATATCATATACAGTGTTTGTATATATGTGATGGCTAAGAGCATGTGTTACTCTCCAAGATCTAAAAATAAAAATTAACAACTACTTTTGATACACAACCTATTGCATTTAACAACATTTATTAAACTTTGTAATCAATTGAAAATTAGAACAAATTTTAAAAGCTTCACAAACATATTTAAAAAAATCTACAGCAGAGTCATTTCCTCCTCATATAAATTTCATCACTTAGATGAAAAATGTATTCGTTTATTAGGTATAATTGAAGTAAATTTTGTTTTATATGTATTTGAATGGATGGATATAGAAAATGGCACAAGGACACTACACTTAGACCTCAGATTGGGTCTATTGTGCTTCCTCTTTGCAGTTACCCTTCAAGGCAGCCAAGGCTGCTGACGTAGTTCATCAGCTAGAGTACTGCAAATTCTCTTCAAGTGAGTCACTTATCTCAAAAGTAGTACTTTTGAGATGTTTTGAATCATGAAATTATTAAAACAAAAACTTTGAACCTATAAACTCTCTGCACCTTTACAATGACAAAATATTGGTTTACTTTGTATCCGAGAATATAAAGCAGTGTTAGGAATTTAGTAAAAGTACAAGGTAATTGTTGACTATGGTTTTGAAAATTTAAAGATTTTATGATTCAGGCAACACAAAGAAAGGTAATATATTTTAGGTTCGAGGAATGAATCAGTTCTGAAAACGATCGGTACATATAGTGTAGGAATTATCAGTTGAATCGGGCAAGTCTGTTATTCCAAACAATCATTGCTTGTTTATAGGTTGTAATATTCAGAAGACACTCAGTGTAAGTCAACGTTGTTTTGAAGAAAACCTTACTTAGTTAATGTTAACATTTTGTGTTTTGACAAAGCAATTAAGTTACTATTTCCATTGCTAAGTAATAATATATACTATTTATTCTGAAAAGTTGACTTAATAGTCAATATTATTTACAGTTCAGTTAATAAAAAATATATTATCATTTTTATGCATACTGACTAACTTGGCCTTTTCTTTTCTTCTTCTTAAAATTTGTTTTAATTTTAAATTGGTGAATTTTAATTCACAACTAAATTGTATTAAAAGATGAAATGACTAACCTTGAAGATTGCATTGTAAAATCGAAGTAATACATCCTAAAGTTATCCTTTTGGTGGAAAAAGTTATGCGCAGAAATGCACAATGTGCTTAAGATAACACCAGATATCACAGCTAATATGTAGCTACCAAAATAGGCTGTCAAAATCGCTGCAGTTATGTATGTCAAGAACAGACCATCGGCATACATTTTGCTGATTGAGGCTGGTTTTTGGGGAATGTCTTTTAAAATTTCACGCACACGCCTCTGTAGAGTTTTATAAAAACCATCTTGGTGAAAGCTGAATGGTGAGTTTCTAGGAGTCTTCACTTCGCGTATGAGGTATTTGGAAAGCATGCTTTCCGGTAGAGTTGAGATGTGATGACATTCGAATGCTTCAGTAA
>JARJED010093465.1:0-10837 GCA_030264515.1 Sepedophilus sp. GC000190 | reverse complement strand
TACAAATTATTTTTGAAAAATCACAAGACATTTTAAAAGATTATAGAAATTTCTTTAAAATATTAATAACCTTTTAAAGTGTTTTAGAAATCTTTAAGAGCTTCTAGAAGATTCTAAGAACTTTCAGAAAGCTATAAGAAATTTTATTAGTCTACAAGTTGCTCCTGGAAAGCCGTAAGACATTTTGAAAGCCTGGAAAATTTTCTTGAAAATATTATAACCATTTAAAGACATCTAGAAGATTCTAAGAGCTTTCAGAAAGCCTAAAAATATTATAAGTCTGCAGATTGTTTCTGGAAAGCCATAGGACATTTTGAAAGCCTGCAGAAGTTTCTTGAAAATATTGAAAGCCGTTTAAAGACATCTAGAAGATTCTAAGAGCTTTCAGAAAGCTGTAAGAAATTTTATATGTCTACAAACTGTTTCTGAAAATCCATAAAGCATTTTGAAAGCCCGCAGAAGTATCTTGAAAATATTAAAATACATTTAAAGACATCTACAATATTCTAAGAGCTTTCAGAAAACTGTAAGAAATTTTATAAGCCTACAAATTGTTTCTGGAACTCCTTAATACATTTGAAAGCTTGCAGAAGTTTCTGGAAAATATTAAAAGCCATTTAAAGACATCTAGAAGATTCTAAATGCTTTCGGAAAGCTGTAAGAAATTTTATATATCTACAAATTATTTTTGGAAAACCATAAGACATTTCGAAAATTTGTAAAAGTTTCTTGAAAATAATAATTGCCCTCTAAGGCGTTTTGAATTTTTTTAAAGGAATCCAGAAGTTTCTAAAAGCTTTCAGAAAGCTGTTGGACATTTTCTAAGTCTACATCTGTTTTTGTAAAATCATAAGACATTTTAAAAGCCTGTAGACATTTGTTTAAAATATTAAAAGCCTTTTGAAGTGTTTTGAAAATCTTTAAGAGCTACTAGAAGATTCTAAACGCTTTCAGAAAGCTATAAGAAATTTAATAAGTCTACAAATAATTTTTGGAAAATCATAAGACATTTTGAAAGCCTATAGAAGTTTCTTGAAAATATTAATAACCTTTTAAAGGGTTTTTAGAAATTTTTAAAGGCTTCTAGAAGATTCTAAGAGCTTTCAGAAAGCTGTAAGAAATTTTATAAGTCTTCAAATTGTTTGTGGAAATCCATGAAACATTTTGAAAGCCTGTACAAGTTTTTTGAAAATATTAAAAGTTTTTTATAGTGTTTTGCAAATCTTTAACAGCTACCAGAAGATTCTAAGGGCTTTCAGAAAGCTGTAAGAAATTTTATAAGTCTTTAAATTGTTTGTGGAAATCTTCGAAATCTTTTGAAAGCCTGTACAAGTTTTTAGAAAATATTTAGATCTTTTTAAAGTGTTCTGCAAATCTTTAAGAGCTACTAGAAGATTCTAAGGGCTTTCAGAAAGCTGTAAGAAATAAAAAAAAATATTATTAAAACTACTGTTACTCGGAAATATCCATTAGCAAATATATTTATGTATTTTTTTTCTATTTCAAAAACATATGTTAAATAAGATATTAGTTATATAATCCCATCGAAACAGATAATACAAAATTCCTAAAGCAAAACGATTAACATATCGACATGTCATGCTTCGCTGCATTCTTCGCAATTGTGTGTGCATTTTCCTTATGCATGTTATGTGTATCTTTGTGTACGATTTCCCAATTGGCACGTGCACATCATGATTAATTGTCCGGTTCATCGCGGTGCATGGCATTACCATCGCAAGGCCACCCAGTATATGAGTGATTGATGGTTCGATATATTAATATTCTCTAGTAATCTTAATTGGTAATTACCCAACGAACGATTAATTAGCGACGGTAAAGGTACTAAACCGCAACGGCGATCAGCTGCGAAGCGACCAATTATTTTTCCCATTCAATTAACAGCTTAATTGTACGTAGTAAGCTCAAGTGTTATGCTATTAAATAGCATACGTTTTATAAAGGATGATTGCGCAGAATAGTTTTAATTGTTGTTTTGTAAAGAATTGCACAACAATAACAAAATAGTAAGATTTGATAGTAAATTTAATTTTATGTTTTATAGTTTTTTTGAATTGAAATGGTAGACAATGATGGATTGATAATTGTTTTGTAATTGGTAGTATTAGTTTTGTAATTGGTAGTATTAGTTACAAAGTTGCAATGAAACAAAAATAGTTTTTTTGATCATCAAATTGAATAGTTTATTAATTTTTTTGCTTATAATAGCTTCTAAGGGCTTTCAGAAAGCTTCAAGGTATTTTAGAACTTTGCAAAATGCTTTGGAAAACGACAATACTTTTTGAAAGTCCATAGAAATTTCATGAAAATATTAAAACATTTCTGAAACATTAGTAGTGAGAAACATTTAGGAAAAATCGCTAAGAACTTTTTGAGGATTCTAATGGCTTTCAGAAAGCTGCAATATTTTTATGAAGACTGCAAACTAATTTTGGAAAGCTGCAAGATATTTTGAAAGCATGTAGAAGTTTCTTTAAAATCTTAACACCTTTCTAGACTGTTTGGAAAGCTTATGAGAGACTATACGCGATTTTTAAGTCTTTCGGAAAGCTGTAACGTATATTAAAACTATGCGAGATGCTTTGAAACGCAATAAATCATTTTGCTAATCTGTAGAAGTTTCTAAAGAACATTAAAGACTTTTTTAAATTATTTTAATAATCTCTAAGAGCTTCTTGTGTACATCAAGAGTTTTCTAAAAGCTTCAAGTAGAAGTCTGCAACATATTTTAAAGAGCTATAATGCGTTTTTCAAGCATGCAGAAATTTATTAAATGCATTTTAAAGTATTTGGGAAGTTTATACTAGTATCTAAATCCTTTAAAAGCCTTTCCGAAAAGTGTGAGAAATGCTATAAGTTACTCGGTCCATAGAAGTTTCATGAAAACATTCAAACACTTCTGAAACATTTAGGGAATCTCTAAGAACTTCTTGAAGATTCTAATGGCTTTCAGAAAGCTGCAAGGTTTTTAAGAAACCTGCAAAATATTTTTGGAACGCTATAAAATATTTTGAAAGCATCTAGAAGTTTCTTAAAAACCTTAAAACCTTTCTACGCTGTTTGGAAAGCTTATGAGAAACTATACGCGATTTTTAAGTCTTTCGGAAAGCTGTAATGAATTTTAAAAGTATGGAAGATGATTTGCAATGCAATAAAACATTTTGCAAGTCTGTAAAAGATTCTAAAAAACATTAAAGGCTTCTTTATGTATTTTAAAAATCTCTAAGAGCTTCTAGTGGACTTCAAGAGCTTTCTGAAAGCTTCCAGAGTTTTTCGAAGTCTGCAACATACTTTAAAGAGCTATAAAGCATTTTTTAAAAATGTAGAAATTTATTAAATGCTGTTTAAAGTATTTGGGAAGTTTATACTAGTATCTAAATCCTTTAAAAGCCTTTCCGAAAGGTGTGAGAAATGCTATAAGTTACTCGGCCCATAGAAGTTTCATGAAAACATTCTAACATTTCTGAAACATTTAGGGAATCTCTAAGAACTTCTTGAAGATTCTAATGGCTTTCAGAAAGCTGCAAGGTTTTTAAGAAACCTGCAAAATATGTTTGGAACGCTATAAGATATTTTGAAAGCATGTAGAAGTTTCTTAAAAACCTTAAAACCTTTCTACGCTGTTTGGAAAGCTTCTGAGAGACTATACATGCTTTTCAAGTCTTTCAGAAAGCTGTAAGTTATTTTAAAAGTATGCGAAATGCTTTCGAATACAATAAAACATTTTGCAAGATTGTAGAAGTTTGTAGTGTTTTGAAAGCCTCTAATAGTTTCTACAAGCTCCTTAAGTGTTTCGGAAAGCTGTTAGATCTATTAAAAGTCGTAAGAAGCTTAGGAAAGCTATAAGATTCTTTGACAATCCGTAGAAGTTTCTTGACACATTTAAAATAAACTTTAAAGAGGTTCTACATGCTTTAAGTGCTTTCAGAAAGCTACAACATCTTTAAAAAGCTTTCAAAATGGTTTGGAAAGCTATAAGACATTTTATAAGCATCTAGAATTTTATTTATAATCTTAAATGCTGTTGAAAGTATTGTGGGAGTTTATAGGAGTAACTAAACGCTTGTAAAACCTTTCAGAAAGGTGTGAGAAATGGTATGTCAGAAAAGTGTTTCTGGAAAGCTATAAGACATTTATCAAGTATGTAGAAATTTCTCAAAAGCTTTCTTAGGTGTTTCTACAAGCTTCTAAAGTCTTTCGGAAAGCTTTTAGATGAATTTCAAGTCTGGAAAATGCTTAGGGAAGCTATAAGACTCTTTAAAAACACATAGACGTTTCTTAACACCTTTAAAAAAGATATTAAACCTTTAAGAGCTTCTAGAAGCTACTAAGGGCTTTCAGAAAGCTACAAGATATTGAGGAAGTGTGCAAAATGATTTGAAAAGCTACAAGACATTTTATAAGCATCTACAATTTTATTGATAATCTTAAATGCTGTTGAAAGTATTATGGAAGTTTATAGGAGTAATCAAAAACTTGTAAAACCTTTCAGAAAGGAGTGAGAAATAATAAAAGTCAGAAAAGTGTTTCTGGAAAGCTATAAGGCATTTCTCAAGTAACTAGAAATTTCTCAAAAGCTTTTTTAGTTGTTTTGAAAACCTCTAATTGTTTCTACAAGCTTATAAATTCTTTCGGAAAGCTTTTAGATGTATTAGTAGTGTGCAAGATGATTAGGCAAGTTATAAGACTCTTTGAAATCCTGTAGAAGTTCCTTTAATCATTTAAAAAACATGTAAATTTTTAAGGAGGTTCTAGTAGCTTTAATAGCTTTCAGAAAGTTACAAGATCTTTAAGAAATCCTCTCTAATGTGTTTTGAAAGCTTCTAATAGTTTCTACAAGCTTCTAAGGTCTTTCGGAAACCTTTTAGATGTATTAGTAGAGTGCAAGATGATTAGGCAAGTTATAAGATTATTTGAAATCCTGTAGAAGTTCCTTGAATCATTTAAAAAACATATAAATCTTTAAAGAGGTTCTAGAAGCTTTAATAGCTTTCAGAATGCTACAAGATCTTTAGAAAGTTTTCAAAATGGTTTGGAAAGCAATAAGACATTTTATAATCATCTAGAATTTTATTGATATTCTCAAATCCAGTTGAAAGTATTATGGAAGGTTATAGGAGTAACTAAACGCTTGCAAAACCTATCGGAAAGGTGTGAGAACTTTATAAATCAGAATAGTGTTTCTGGAAAGCTATAAGGCATTCCTCAAGTATGTATACCTTTCTTAAAAAGCTTTCTTAGTTGCTTTGAAAACCTCTAATACTTTCTACAAGCTTCTAATGTCATTCGGAAAGCTGTTTAAAAGTTTGCACAATACTTTGAAAAGCTATTTGACATTTTGAAAGCCCGTAATAGTTTCTTGAAACCTTTTCCAAATATTTTGTTAATATTTAAGAACTTCTAGAAGCTTCTAACGGCTTTCAGAAAACTACAAGTTCTATTAGAAGTTTTCAAAATGCTTTGGAAAGCTATAACACATTTTACAAGCATGTAGAAATTTCTTGACAAATTTAAATGCTATCTAAAGTGTTTTGGAAGCTTTTAAGGGTAACTAAAAGTTTCTAAAACCTTTCAGGAAGGTGTGAGAAATTTCATAAGTCAGAAGTGTTTCTGGAAAGCTATAAGAAATTTCTCAAGTATGTAGAAATTTCTTAAAATGCTTTCTTAGCTGTTTTGAAAACCTCTAATAGTTTCTAAAAGCTTCTAAAGTCTTTCGGAAAGCTTTTAGATGTATTAGAAGTCTGCAAGATGATTTGGAAAGCTATATGACATTTTGAAAGCCAGCAAAAGTTTCTTTAAAAACAGTGAAACCTTTTCAAAACATTTTTGAAATATTTAAGAACTTCTAAGAGCATCTAGGGGCTTTCAGAAAGCCACATGTTCTTTTAGAAGTCTGCAAAATGCTTTGGAAAGCTATAATTAATTTTTCAAGCATGTAGGAGTTCCTTGAAAACTTTAAATGTTGTCTTAAATGTTTTGGAAGCTTTTAAGAGCAACTTAAAGTTTCTAAAACCTTTTAGAAAGGTGTGAGAAATTTTATAAGTCAGAAAATTGTTTCTGGAAAGCTACAAGGCATTTCTTAAGTATGTAGAAATTTCTCAAAAGCTTTCTTAATTGTTTTGAAAGCCTCTAATAGTTTCTACAAGCTTCTAAGGTCTTTCGGAAAGCTGTTAAATGCGTTAGATGTCTGCAAGATGCTTTGAAAAGCTATATGACATATTAAAAGCCCGTACAAGTTTCTTGAAATTTTTTTCAAACATTTTGGAAATATTGAAGAACTTCTAGAAGCTTCCAAGAGCCTTCAGAAAGCCACAAGTTCTTTTAGAAGTCTGCAAAATGCTTTGGAAAGCTATAACATATTTTACAAGCATGTAGTAGTTTCTTGAAAAATTTAAATGCTGTCTAAAAGGTTTTAGAAACTTTTAGGAGTAACTAAAAGCTTCTAAAACGTTGCAGAAAGGTGTGAGAAATTTTAAAATCTTCAAAATATTCTAGATTAGCAATTAAATATTCTAAAAGCCTGTAAAAGTTTCTAAACAAACTTTCTAAGCTGATTTTGAAACTTCTAAGAGTTTGTACAAGCTTATAAAGTTTTTCAGAAATCTGAAACATGTTTTAGTAGTCTGCAAGATGCTTTTGAAAGCCACAAGACATTTTAAAAGCCCATAGAATTTGCATGCTGCATGAAAACATTGAAATCTATTTAAAATATTCTGGAAATCAGTTTCTTGAAGCTGATTTGAAAACATCTAAGAGTTAGTACAAGCTTTTAATGTTTTTCAGAAATCTGAAACATGTTTTAGAAGTCTGCAAGGTGCTTTAGAAAGCCACAAGACATTTTGAAAGCCCATAGATGTTCCATGCTCCATGAAAACATTGAAATCTTTTTCAAATATTCTGGAAATCTCTAAGAGTTTCCAGAAGCTGATTTGAAAACTTCTAAGAGCTTGTACAAGCATTTAAAGTTTTTCAGAAATCTGACACATCTATTAGAAGTCTGCAAGATGCTTTAGAAAGCCACAGGACATATTGAAAGCCCATAGAGGTTCCTTGCTCCATGAGAACATTGAAATCTTTTTCAAATATTCTAGGAAATCTCTAAGAGCTTCTTGAAGCCTCTAATGATCTTTACAAAGCTGTCCGTTTTTTTAAGTCTGCAAGTTGTTTTGGAAATGTATAAGATATTTTTGAAGCCTATAGAAATGTCTTGAGAATTTTAAATGCAACCAACAGTGTTTTGGAAGTTTACAAGAATTTCTAAACTTTTCTAAGAACTTTCAGAAAGCTTTAAGAAATCTGCAAAGTATTTTTGTTAGGCTATAAGAAATTTTGAAAGCTCTTGGGAGTTTCTAGAAATCTCTAGTGCTCAAGAAGTATCTAACAGCTTCTAGAGCAATCTAGGAACTTTCTGAAAACTGTAAGAGATTTTATTAACCATTTGCAAAGATATCGTAATGTATATCTTCCAAAAATTTCTTCCTAATCTTCTTTTGCAACCAATTTGCAAGCCTACAGTGTTTTGGAAATTTATATGAGTTTCTAAACGTTTCTAAGAACTTTCAGAAAGCTTTAAGAAATCTACAAAGTATTTTTGCTAGGCTCTAAGAAATTTTGAAGGTTCTTGGGAGTTTCTTGAAAGCACTAGTGCTCAAGAAGTATCTAACAGCTTCTAGAGGAATCTAGGAACTTTCTGGGAGCTGTAAGAGATTTTATTAGCCATTCTTTCGTTTAAGCTGGACTCTTTTGGTAAATTCACAGTTTTTTTTTAAATAAATTAATTTATTTATAAAATAAATAAAAATTATTTTTTAATTTTTCCTATTTACAAAAAATAAAATAATATCACAATGAACTTGGATGAACGTGAACTGCTTGTCGCTTTTTTTCTTCATCAATACCAACGCGCTAAGATTTGGCTGATGGTGAAGGTGGCCACGTAGAAGAACAAGTAGATGATGGAAACGTGCGATTGTGTCGCTGGTGGTGATGCAGAACGCGTTTGGTCGGCAACGTAAGTGCCGCATTGCGGGAAATCTTTGGGCACCGGTGGCATTTCGTGGTTTTCGCCGAACTTGAAGATCATGGCCATACCGACTTCTACGTGGAATTCGATGTGACAATGGAAAATCCAATAACCTGAACACAAAAATATTAGTAAAGATACTTACTGTTACTTCTGGGAGATAGATATTTATTGTGTGAAGGAATATTATAAAATAGTAATGGTAGAAGACCGATAAGGACATGGATGTAGGAGGTGGAGGAGGATTTAAGAGAGATAGGAATGGAAGGAAGACACAGGAAATATAACGAGATGGAGGCAGATTATAGAAGAAATAGGCAAATAGAAACATGAGCTAATCCAACGAGAAAACAGGATTTATAAACCTCAAATAAGAGGTGGCGAAACTCTGAAGCAGAGTAGAGACGCCTACATACATAGTAAAGGTAGGTACCTGGATTTGAAGCGTTGAACCTAAGAATGGTGTAGCCTCCATCGGGAACAGTGACCGTGTCCTTGATTGGCGCATCCAGATGGTTACGTTTGAGCAATCCCTTCGCATCCAGCTCTTTGACTTTCTCGACTGTAACGTTACTTCCTAGCCTCTCCATGCCTACTACTCTGAATGAATGCCCGTGAAGATGGAAAGGATGGTTGGCATCATAGGCAAAGCCTTTATCTACCAACACGACTTCAACAATTGAATTTAAAGGAACCTGAAAGAAAATATTAGAATTAAAACTTATTGATTCTACTTAACAGATATATACGAAATTTAGAACCTCAGGCTGAGCAGAAAATGAAGTGATAACAGTTAACTGGTTGTGGTATTGTCCGGATTGATCATAATCAATCCACTTCGGATTTTTTAAACAATACAATTTGGAAAATATTCTTTCCTTTCCCTGATTCCTATTATGCTCAGGTTTACTGCCTCCATCCAAGTCCTCCTGGGTCTTCCCACTCTTCTTAAGTTAACATATTTAACTTAACTTAGTTAACTTAAGAAGAGTGGGAAGACCCAGGAGGACGTGGATGAAGGAAGTAAACCTGAGGAAAATAGGAATCAGGGAATGTTAGGAAAAGGAAATGGACAGAGCGAAATGGAAGGAAATCGTGAGGAAGATAGACAGATGAATAAAAGGGACTGACCCAGCCAAGAATGGATCTTTAAACCTCAGTTGATGAGGTTGGCGAAACTTTGGAATGAGTAGAAACGCCCACATACATACATGTTTAACTTATTATTATATTATTTCTTCTAATCTTATTTCTATACAAGTTTGTCTAACTTAGATCGTCTACAGATGATGAGGAAAGAATACTTAATTCTTTGTTTAACCAACTAACTTTATTTCAGCAGCAATAGCTTTGTTATTCATTAGATCATAAGAATAAATAACATTTTATGAGTAAGTTTATATTTTTCTTATTTTAACACAAACACCATTGCTGCATTGGCTATTGTTAACTAAAGCACAACCATCACCAGATACCAGAAAATGTCTATCAAAGACAACAAACTACTTGACTACATATTTCACTCATCCATCAAGTGGGAGCTCTTACCTGTATCAAATGCGTGCAATGACAAAATTCTTTAGTACAATTACGATCCTTCATTGTCGTTTCGTTGCAGAACTTCGTATCATCCAGTTGATTTCTACCAGACAGCAAAGGCACGGATTGCAGTTTGAACGAAATGTGGTTTAGTTGAGGTGTCAACACCTTATCTTTTGGATTTGTTACTGAAACAAAGAACATTGTAAAATTCAAAATCGACTCAATCAAGATTTTTAGAATGAACTGCAATACAATAAAGAAGAATTGTAGTATCATTCAATACATTGCATTGAAGATAAAGAAGAGAAGTACATAACCAGATGTTAAAGAAAGAGTATATTATTTACCATTATTAAATCCATAATGTGGAAACTTATGATAATGCGGATTATCAATTTTGTAGAAGTCGTACGAGATGAAGAACTGCTCATCGGCCTTCTCCTTCAAGGTTTCATCCCATGGATCCAAGCTCCTCAGTTGTGGCATGCTCACCACGCTGGAGTTATGCTCCATGCCTTTATTCAAAGCGTTCAATTGCTGCAAAAAAATTTGTTTCATTAAAAATCAAATCACAAGTTAATTTCGTTTCCATGGCCACATGCGGCGGCCATGTTTTGAGTTTGTCATGTGAAGTTGTCTGTCAGTTCTTTAAAATCTTTATAAAGTATTTTGGAAGTTTACTAAGAGCTTCTAGATGCTTCTATGAGCTGCTCGAAATTTCATAATACTATAAATTGTTTTGGAAAGATATTAATTTTAGAAACTTGCAAAAGAGTCGTTGCCATGGCAACAGAGAGCGGCCATGTTTTATTGTCTAATAATTTCTAAAACTTTTCCAAAATGTTTTGGAAGTTTGTAAGAGCTTCTAAACGCTTCGGAGCGCTTTCAGAAAGCTGTTAGAATCTTCATAAGTCTGCAGGGTGTCATGAAAAGAGATAAGGTATTTTAGAAATCCGCAAAAATAATCTTGAAGTTTCTAAAAACTCTTTAAAGAGCATTTGAATAATGTAAGCATTTTTTGAACAAATGTCTAAGTGATTTTTTAAAGCTGCCAGGTATTTTTAAAAGATATAAAATATTTTAGGAACCTGCAAAAGGTTCTTAAAGACTCTAAAATATCTGTAAAGTCCATGGGAATTATCTAAGATTCTTTAGTCGCTTCCAAATTCTATTAGAATCATTTATTTTAAACAATAATCGAATCAGTAGTTAATTTCGTTACTATGGTAACAGACAGCGGCCATATTGGTT
>JARJED010093128.1:0-10486 GCA_030264515.1 Sepedophilus sp. GC000190 | reverse complement strand
TTAACTCATTTTTATCGAAATTGGACTTACGTCACTTTCAAATATAACGATTCATATTTTAAAAAGTTCACACAATTCCGTAGAATTATCCGTAAATTCAATGAAATTGTGCCAAACAAATATAATTTTTTTTTATAAATTTAATTCAATGTAACCAAGATTCAGTGAAATTAAATTAAATTTGCAAGCAAAATTGACTGTAATATGAAGAAATATCAGAAATATTCACAAAAATTAAACGATTTTTAAGGAATTCTATGAATTATTATAATTTGTTTGTTTGATTGGTGTAAAAATTTAATGAAGAAAATATTTTTTTAAAATACGTTATTTTTTTTAAATGAAAATAAACATTTTATCAAATTTTGTTTGAATTTTGAAGAATTATTTAAAATTCTTCAAAGATTACACAAAATTATAGAATTTGTCTCATTTCATCCGTTGCCTGTAGTTATTTCAAATGTTTCATGTGTTTTATGCAAAATCAAAGAAATTGAATGAAAATTGATTTAATTCAACTACTTTTTTTAGGAAATTATGCTAATATATAATAATTTTTGCAAATTCAATAAACATTCAACAGAATTTGATTTTTGGAACAGTTGTCAGTAATATATGATTATTTCCATTAAAATTCGCAAAAATACAATCAAATTCATAGATTTTTGAGAATAGCATAATGCATTCAGTGAATTTTTAAAGAACCATAATAAAATTCAACGAAATTTTATCTACTCATTTTAAAATTCGTCTAATTTCTTTGAAATGTCTGTTAAAATCCAACGAAATTTTCCGAAAATTCAATCAATTTTTCATGATTATCAGTCAGTTTATAAATATTTCCATCGATTTTTGTTTGCAAGCGTTTCTATAACATTTAAATATTGCTAACCATTTTCATATATATTTTTAAATTTTCATTGTTTCAAGATGTTTACAACTTCTTACGAATTTTCAATTAAAAAAAGTAGAATTTTTTTAAATAAAAACTACAGAAAATCCAATGGTATTAAACAATAATTCCTAGAAGAGTCAATATTTTTTTAAAAGAAAGTAATTAATTTAAATCCTGATGAATTAATTAATAAAATATTTTTTGATGAACTTTTTGAAATACAATTCCGTGTTTGAATCTATTATAATAAAAGTTTTCTTTGATCTTTACAGGCGGCAGTGTTAAAATATGAAAATAATGTGATGAACATCCGCCAGTTCAACTGCTCGCCGCATCCATACTGGTTGCCCAACTTCATGGACGTCTTCACGTGGTCGCTGCCCTTCGTCGGCGAGAAGGTGACGGAGATGTTGGTCAACGTACTCAATATCTGTTCCGACGATGAGCTCGTCTCCGATGGTGACGACGCTCTTGAAGAAGGTCAGTGTTCACATCTTTCTTTCCACCTGGAATATTTACATTACATACATCACTCACATTTATCATTTAATAATAATGCGGACCGCAATAATGAAAATGATATCTTTGATCGTTGTTTCCATCATTGTTATCAATTGAGTTCTAGATTACCAAGCCTCATCAGAATTACCAGTATATTTGTTTTAAGTCTAGTTAGAGAAGTTGTATGTTAAACAAAGTCTGATTGTTTTTTGGACTAAACATAGAACAAACATACACAAAGAGGTAGTGATGATAGTGATGATGGCAATCATGAAAGTAAGATGATGATATCTGATTTTAGTTTTGATGATATCTTTGAAGAGAATGAAAATTGTAGTAATTTTTATGATTTTGATTATGATCATCATTATGGTCATCATTATGATTATCATTATGATCATCATTGTGATCACAATTATGATCATCATTATGGCCATCATTATGATGATCATTATGATCATGACTAGTCACTAAAGTTTTGATTTTACCACAATTTTTACAACTCTTTGGAATTTCTGCCAAAATATGTATTTTGCTAGTAAGATATATTTTGGACAAGAAAGTTGTTTTCATTCATTGTTTTTATTTTAACGACAGTATCAACATTAATTATGAATATTTTTCAACAATATTTTTTGACTTATGGCAACATCATTGGCAGTGTATTATGTTCTTCATTTATCAATATTTAATACAAACAACTAATTAACAATATACTGCCACAAATATTCTGTAACAATTAAACACCACAAATTACACAATCTCCTTACTTTACTGTATTGGCAAGTATAATAAGTCCAAAATAATTGTTGTATACAGTTCAGAGAATACTTATTATAAGCCAAAATGTTTATATTTTATTTATACTCAGCGAATCAAAGATATCAATGTTCATTGTTCCGATATTCAAAATCGAACATAACAAAACTCAAACCAACAAAACAGCACAATGATCAAGATTAATACTTGATGATTACTCATATATATCTATTCTCTCTTGTCTCTCACCCATGTTAATTAATAATAACTTTTTTGAGTTTACAACTGCCACCCCCTCACCCCCCTAATTATTCTAATTCAATTCAACAATCTTGAAACTTATATGCGAGAAAAAGGAATGGCGAGAAAATTCTATCGCACTGCTGCTTGTTTAATGTTTATAATAATTACTGATTTTTATTACCATATTAATAAATTCCAAATGAAAATAATTTGAAATAAATTGGTGTAAAAAAAAACTCACTTGACTTGCATTTTATATTTTACTTTTATTTGCATTTAATTAAAGCGAAATGTTGGAATAATATTAATAACAAATTAATACACGATTTAATTTGTTTTGAGTTATTAAAATAATGTGACGAGTCATTATTTAATTAAATAATCTATTAATTAATACTATTTTCTGATTAACAATTATTCTTCTTTTATTTCATTTAAGTTATGGGAATCTTTTATAATAATACACAAAGTGTGGTTATTATTGATGCACATAAATAATGTACAGGTTTAAATAATATAATGTGGAACTTACATAATTGAAGGAACTAAATAATTTAGCTGTTTAAGTAATTAATATATAACTACATATTATGCATCAGTGCAAATTAGTGATGCTGCCATCAATATTTTTGGTAAAATCAACATCTATATTAATACACATTTTCTGTGTAAGTTTTTGAAACCTTCTATTCTTATTTTATCAAAAGTCTAATCTATCTGATATAGTGTAGTGTTATTATTCTGAAAATAAAGAACTCGCCAAAGTACTGCGAGTAGCTCAGTTGTCCACAATACAAATGTAATTTTTCATTCAATCAACATAGTTCACTGTTTTAGAAAATAAATTTGTAGATTACATTTCCAATCATTCAAAACTTGTTATTCGGACTTAGTGACTGCGTTCTAATTAAAAAAGAACGATTCAGTCCACTGAATCAAATGACTTAATTCAGTGTATACAAGATATTTGGTTATTTTTTTATTCACCCTCAGTACCGATACCCAGTAGAAATTGGAGGTGGGAAGTTCCATTCCTTTTGGTGAATTAATTCAATTGATTCATTCTTTTAAAAAGATCGTTCAGTAAGATTCGTTCGCAAATGATTCATCGAACATTCAATCAAACATCTTTCACGATTCACGATTTAAGCTTAGCTTTGCGGTACTGTCGGTGTGTCAAAAAGAACTAATTCTTTTGCAAACACTGAATTAATTAATTTGATTCAGTGGACGGAATCGTTCTTTTTAAATGAATCGTTCGCGAACGACACATCTCCAATATGCACCAGGGGTGTGCTACAGCGGTTTATATCAAAATTTGAGAATTCAGCGAACCTCTCAATTTAGATACCAAGATTCAAAGAATAAGCATTTTAAGATTATTTTAAAAAAATCTACTTTTCCAGAATTCTTTAAATTTTTTAGAACACAATTCATTGTGAATTGTTGAAAAGTTTATTTAAAAAATAAAAAAATATTTAAATTTTTGTACAAACTTATTTTAGATTCTTCAAGATTTTTGTAAAAAGTATTCATGATTTTACAATTTTTGTTTATAATTATTAAGAGTCAAGGCTCTTGAAAGACTATTTAAGATACATATTTGAAAAAATATTGTTAATGTGTCAGAATTTTTTGAAAATTATTCAATCTTTCTTGAAAATCCATTAAAAACATATTTTTTTTTAAATATTTCGAAATTTATTCTGTTTTTTTTAAATTTATATTTAAAAAAAATGAAATTCATAAATAAATCAAAATTCTTCAAGTATTTCGAAAGACCATTAAGACAATTTACAATAATACGAAAATTATTATAAATTTCCATTTCCCAATTTGTTTTAAGATTAAAGAAAAATAGTAAATTATTCAATATTCCATAAAGTTTTTTAAAAACTGTCAAGTTTTTTAAATGACGATCCAAGATTTTTCGATTTTCGAGATTTTATAAGAAATATTACTATATTTCAAAAATAATATAAAATCTTGCAAGATTCCTTAAAAAAATTAAATAGACATGTATAATAATTTTTAATGTAGTTTCCTACAGAGAAATTAATTAAAATGCAAATTTAAAATTAATCACTCGTGAAGGATTTGAACCTCCCAACCTCCGGCTTTACGCGCCGCCGCCCTACCAACTGAGCTATCGAGTCACATATCCCTGGACTCAGATTTTTTTAATTTGCATTATTGTCGTCTTCATTTAGAAGCTGTGAAAGAAGATTCGACTTGACTATGAAACAAGTTGATTTATTCACTCTACTTATTAATATTTAAATTTTGATATTTGGTACTTTAGATGCCTATGTTAGCTGGCCAGTGAAAATTGACATGTATAATAATTTTTAATGTAGTTTCCTACAGAGACATTTTTAATTTGCATTTTAATTCATTTCTCTGTTGGAAACTACATTAATAATTATTATACATGTAAATTTTCACTGTATGGGCTAACATACCAAATATCAATAATTAAAAATTAAATATTATTCATCAAATGTTAAGATCCTGTTAGTTTTGTTATTCAATGTTCTTTCAGATTTAATTAATCTTATTCAAATATTTTTATATTTTGAGATTCAATTTATTTATTTATTTCATCCTCCTGAATGGTTGGCATATTTTTAATAAAATGTAAAAAATAACATTATAATTCTAATTGAACACTATTAAGTAACACAATATATTTGACTTTTGAATAATTATTTTGAAGAATCGCTCAGCACTTTACAAAATTAACTCAAGATTTTTAGTGAATGATCTAATTTTTTTTATAATTGTATAATATTTCTGGAAAATTATTTAAAAAAAATCAGAATGGTTTAAGGTTTTTAAGTTTTTATATTTCTATAAAATTAGTCAAGATCAAGATCAAGATAATTTTGCACTTATTTATTGAATTTAAAATAAAAAACGGTGACTTGAACTTCATGAAATATTGATATTTATTATATGTTGTTAACTTCAACAGACTTCAATCCAAATTTATTAAGTTTTGCTGAAATTGATTGAATTGGATCAAATTTAAAAAACTCAATGGAAAAAGTTTCATTAAATTTTACTGAATTTAAAATAACATTTCCTCGTAAAAGAAATTAATTACAAATAATTGATTTACTAATATTTTATTGACTTCAAATGATTTATATTTTTTTTGCAAAAATAATTTTAATAATTGTTTTAGTCCATTTAAATGGACTAAAAATTGCAAAGAAATCTAGAGATTTTTAAAAAATTTCAAATAAATCACATGATATTCGTTCATATTTTATTTAAACTAAGTAAATATCTTTCATGTTTAAAAACAACTTCTTTGAATTTAATTAAATTCTAAAGGTATTTTATTACAAATCAAGTAAATTCCTTTACATTTCTGTAAATTCAATTAAAACTTTTATTAAATTTAATTGAAGATATGAAATAAAAAATATTGAATTTAACTAAAATTTTAATAAACCTTAATTTTATTGAGGTTATCCGATATTAAAGTGGAATTGTGTTGTTTATTTATTACATTTTAGAGATTGAATTTTATTATAAACAAAAAAAATGGTGACAATTTTTTACTGAATTATTGTATCGAATTTTTCCAAAGTATATTAAATTGAAACTAATTTGAATAATATTTCACTAAAATTTATTACATTTCACAAATAAATTCATTAAAGTCCTATAAAATTTGATTCAAATATTATATAATTTTATCATGAATTGTCATAGAAATCCGTCGAATTTTAACAATTTTTGATTAAATTTCACAGTATTGAACTAAATAAATACCGAGTTTTGTTAAAGTTATTATATTTAAATCTTTTTCAAGTCATACAAAATTGAATGTAATTAAATTCATTACAAGTTATGTAAATTCTTATAAATTTCTAAGAATTCAATTGAGTTTGGTAAACTTTTGTTAAAATTTAATTGAATCTAACTAAAGTTTTAAATAATTTTGAAATAATTATTCTTTGATTTGATTGAATTTCTCCAAAATTTTAATTTCTTTCAATTCCATCAAATTTTGATTCAAACTAATTGGAAATTTCAACAAATTTCTTTGAAATAGTGAAAAATTTCATACAAATACATCAAATTTATTGAAACAAATTTCATTTAAGTAAAAAAATATTGTTCGATATATTCAAATTATGATTAAATTTCTTCATATTTTTCTTTTCAATTTAATTTTATTGAATTTTGTTTCTATATTATTGAGACTTCTATGCACTTCTCTTAAATTTCATTGGATTTAATGAAAATTTCATTAAATTCTTATTAAATAATTTTTTTTAATTTCTTTAAATTAATCGATTTGTTGTAATTAAATTATAATTCAATGAAGTGGAGCAGATTTAATTCATTCGATTTAAATCATTCATGCATTTTAACTATAAAATTTCACAAAAAAGAGATTTAATAAATAATTGAACGAAAACAAATGAAAGCCCACAAAATTCAATTAAATTTTACAAAAAAAAAACAACGATAAATCAATCAAACTTCACTAAATAAAACGAAAATGATTTTGTAAATATTTTAATTAAATTATAAAAAATCAACATTGGATTAAATTGTTATAAATTTTAATGCAATTTAAAAAATGCTTAACTATTTTTTTTAACAAATCGATGCGAAAAACGTAAATTCTACTAATATTTTCAAGATCTTAATGATTAAAAAATAGTTTTAATTAAAGAAACGTCGATTTCTTGAAAAAAATCTTTTGATCAATTTTATACTAATAATTATAATTATTTAAAACTGAATGATATATTATCAAAGTGCTGATTTTTTAAAAAATAAACAAAGAAATTTAACAAAAATACAACGTTGTATTAAAAAACGACAAAATTTATAATATAAACAACGACAAAATACTTATATTTTGAAGAAATAAAAAAACTCGACAATTTCTTAAAAAATTTAATTAAATTTCAGACGAATACAATGAATTATTGAAAAATTCAAAACAATTTAAAAGAAATCTACTATTTTTGAGAAAAGAAAATGCGAATTCACTTAAATTTTACTATTTTCTTGTTTAAAACTAAACGATTTTCGGAAAAAGTGAATAAAATTTCAAAGCAAATTGTTATTTTTATTAAATAAAAAAAGGAAATAACCAATTATTCAACCTCCAACGATTTCTTAAAGAAAATCCAAAAACTTGAGAAAAAATCAATAATTTATTGAAACAAAATGAACAAAAATTCAATGTACTTTTTAAAAACTACATTATTTTATTAAAATTACATAAAACTCAAAGATTTCTTTAAACATTCAATGAAATGCGTTAAAAATATAAACTGAAATTAAATTTTAAACGAAATATTCACAAGTTTCAGAAAAGAAAAATAATGATTTTATAAGAATTGATTTGAATAAAATTTTTGTTTATTAAAATTTTATTGAATTTAATTTTTGAACTAATAAGAAATTATAATGAAATTTTCCAAAAACTCAAAAATTTATTGCAAAACTTCAGACAAATTTATCTAATTACTTCAAGAGAATGATTCAAAAGTTTATCGTTTCACTAAATGTCTTGACAAAATTATGTTAAAATTTAAAAGTTCGATAGTTGGCGAATTTAATTGTTGAAAATCGATTTTCATATTTAAAACAATTTAATAAATAAATATTTTTTATGATTTTCACAAATATTTAATTATAACCGATCGCTACATTTACTTTGCCACACTGTGGATTTGTCGGGCGAAAATTGAATGATTTATCGAAATAATGAATGAAACTTGTAATTTAATTGCGATAAAATATATTAAAAACATTTTGCTAATTTATTAAACATAAATTCCAACGAAAATAATTGCACCTGCAAAACATTATTGCATTAAAGCAATTAAAACTAATTATCAAAATATATTCATTACATACATTCCCATTTATAATAATAGAGCAATACAATGAAATTAAAATTAAACCAAACAACAAGCAGCAGCAGCAGCAGCAGCATAGAATTACTGGCCATTCCCATATTTCACTCATTTCAATTTTTAATTGAATAAAAAAAAGTGGCACAGCCATATTCTCTCGCACACAAAAGCCCACCCACACATAGTGGGCTTACAAAAAATATATAAGCCATTAATTTCCAACATCCAGCAGAAAAAAACAACAGAGAATATATCAAAGGACATAAATTAATTAACTTCTTCATCCGCATCATTTTCGAAGTCATTCCCCTACGCCACATCATCCAGGACGAGAATAATAATAATCATATTAATGGGGATGCGCATTATACATTCACACAAAAAATTAATTTAGAAAAATGTAATTTTAAAATTATCACCCATCCCCATGTACACAAAAATAATATTAATCTACACACATATTCACAGTGACCCAATTTATTTTCGTTTAATATTAATATTGTGTTCAGATCACAAATATTTTTATTTTCACGGAAATCTATTTAAAATATATATATATAATGTGAAGCAAATTTATATGAGAGAAAATTTTTAATTTTTAAACACCCGATATTTTCTCTTGCGACTGTTTGCAATGCTACTTGGAATATACAGATGGTAAGGTTCAGTTTTTTATTGTTACACGTTTACAGTTGCTTCGAGCAGTAGTGGTGGAAACTTAGTTGTGCCTGAATTAGTTGATTACCTGTTTTATCATTTTATTTTTTTATTCTTTTGACGACTTATTTTGATTTATTATTTTTTATAATTTCGATTTTTGTGTTTGGGCTAATTAAGTATTATTTGAATTTTTTTATTTCCACTTATATTATGTTCACGTTCACGTTTTTGATTATTGATTTTTACATGTCCTTGTGTGAAATTCGTTGTTTTTCTCATTCCGGAAGAACTAGCGCGATGCAAATAATGATGATGATGATAATAATTTTGTTTTTGTTTAAAATATACAGGGTGAACTGTTTATTATGATGATGTGAAATAAATGAAAATCAAAAGTTCAACTAGAAATGCATTATTTCCATTAGTTTTATTTCAAGGTCAATCAAGGTTATTTCAAGGTCAATCTTTTAAGGAAACTTTTTTTGAATATTTAACTTTAACTAACCCTAAAAATGTTATCAAAACATTATATTAATAATGCAATTTGTTTTCTCCTTAATTAATTCTTATCTAAAATATTTTTTTTAACATTTCGCATTATCAACTCAAATTGTTCACTCAATATTTATATAGGAACTTTGATTTGGTGCATTTGTGAAAAATAAATATATATTCAAGAGAAAAAAAAAGAACGTGGCGAGGTGGTGGGTAATTTTGACGAATGGATCCTGGCACGGATCCAGCCAGGTTTATCTTAATTGCGGCGGAATATAAATTAAATGGAACTTGGCTGGCGTTAATACACGAGCGATTTTGCATATAGAATGTAGAATGGGATGGAATGTAGTCCGTTCGGGGAATCGGAAATGTAAGAAGTTTTAGTTTTGCTGGGGTAATTTTTGGAATGGTGGTCGGGGAGGGTATAGTGTCGCTCGTTTGTTAAGTGCTGCTGGGTTATATGGGGTGGAAATTTGCGCAGCGCTTAAATGCAAATTGTTAAGAAATTCCAGTTAATTTATGGGGATGTGCCTTTAAGCCACACAATAACTAATGTTATGTAAGTCCAGCCAGTAAGATACTGTGCTATAATAATAGGTGCAATATTTTACAAAATATTAGACCGAATAAGTGATTTTGACTATTTGATTTTAATTCAGCAGTAATTAATAAATAGAAATTATTAAAAGTTTTTTTTTGTATTATATTATAAATAATTTTGTATATGTTTATTTTAATGGTTTTTATATACAAATAAAATAAGGAACTTAGGAGTTTGCCTGTATAAAACGAAAAGTCAAACTTATTATTAGAGCTCGGACGCTCAGAATACTTGTACAGGTACGACGTGACGCGACGAGGCGAACTTCCAGCCCCGCGACCATCTGTATGCTGTTGGATAGTGCACGTCTACAACGTTTGAGCCTGAAATTGAGACTGGGATGTTGCTCAGATTGTGCTTGACCAATCAACGGTTTAACGGTGAGTGGTTAAATGAGCCGCTGTTCCGAGATTCTGATTGTCCCAGCACTAACGA
>JARJED010093109.1:0-10163 GCA_030264515.1 Sepedophilus sp. GC000190 | reverse complement strand
CGCTCGCGTCCCAGGCGGTTTCTGGCACGAGTCAAAGGGACACGCCTCGCCCGAGCGCCTCGGACGAGTGTGTACTGCAGGCATGACACACTAACTTGTTGAGATACCCAGTTTGGAAACCTCTGATCTAGTGAATTATTTATTTGGATAAAACAGAAAAGTACTAAAACAGCAAAATAAAGCAAAAACCAGCCGAAAATATAAAAATAGTAAGCAACTAGAATTTGCTTAACTATCCTAACCACTACTAACAAGTATTATTGATTACTTTTTCTCCTATTTTGCGCCCTTTTCCATTGTTCACTTGAAGCATTTGCCTCGTTTGCTTCATCCTTGCCCCGACTCTGTTCAATGGGCTGTTTACATATAAATTTATAATACATATATGTTTATAATAACCTGCTCGTAAATTATACCCCAATTTCATGTAAACACGTTATAATGTGTGCAATAAATTTAAATATGCAAATTTATATAGTAAAATTGCATACATTCGTTGATGACGAATGTAAATTTGCTTGAAAATAAAAACTTTAATAATTCTTTTCCTGCTCCATATAAATGTCGAATGTAAATATTAGCAATAGTTTAAATGTACAACCTTCATCTTTAACATATTCACATTTACTTGCAGTGATCGAAGCAAGACAGGCTGCGGAAATGGAGGCCGGATATCGCCCAGATCTAGATACACTACCTAGCTACACGATAGCATCGGGATTGCCCAGCTACGAGGAGGCCTTGGAGCAACTGAAAAAGGTAAAGGAACTGACCAAGGGACCTTCGAAGAGTACCGACTACAATTTAGCGGTGCCCAGATTGAGTGTGCACAGACTTTCAGTGACAGAACTGTTCCAACTGTACAGGTCCAACAGCAACACTTCCACGAACGTGAAGTCGTAGTACAATTTAGTTTACGTAAATTATTTGATCATTAACCAAAGGTGCGCTGAAAAAGAAGAGTGAAAAAAATATTCGACTGATTTTCGTATTAATTTACTGATGATAATGAGTTCGCGAATGTGCAATAATACGAACAAAGCTAATTATAAATGAAAAATTGTAATAAAATCAGCCTTTTTAATACACATCTACGTTATTCACTTGTTATTGAAATATTGCCACATGATATCCCGCTGAATGTATTTGTTGGCAATTAATGAATGTATAATGAAATTAATTTTTGAATTATTCATGCATTGGAATAAAAGATTTTGAATTATTTATAAAAAAAATGCAACAAGGATAATAATCATTAAAGTGAATGCGATTACTACATACATACGTCATTTAAAGAGTTAGTAATTGAAATGTCATTGAACGAAATCAGTTAATGCTTTCTTAGTCAAGTTAGGTACTAATGTTTTGAATTAATTATTAATTGTGGTATGGAAATTAATATTGTCAATTATAAGAGAGAGAAATAATTGAATAAACAATAAAAAAAGGTACTAATCCACCCAAAAAGAAGGATTCATAAACCTCCACTATGAGGTGGCGAAACTTAAATGAGAGTAAAAATCCCAATACATACATTACAGTTGGGAAAGTTAAGCAATTACTAGTAGCTTACTATTTTTGAAGTTATTGACTGGTTTTACTTCTTTAGCTATTTTATTTTTATTTTGCTATTTTGTTCATTGTCCATTCAACTACATCTACTGCACGGCAAATATAGGAAGGCGAGCGGTTGTGCAAGTATTGTTCCGCCCGAAGCACACCTGAACCGAAGAGGCTGAGCATCTCGCACACTCTTGTTTGGATGAATTTAAGCGGCCGTTGTGGGCCACAGCTCAGCTACAAGCGGAAATGTTTGTTTTAGGCAGCTTCCGCGAGGAGGTTGAGCCTCAGATTTAGGACTATTAGCTCTCGCCTTCCTTATCTGCCGTGCTGTATGCATTTATTGAAAAAAAAGTTTTTATAAATGAAATCCATTTCGCTTGATAAAATTTATTTTTACGAAAATTTTCAAAATTATAAAGAAGAAACAAAAAAAATAAAATTTCAATTGAATTAAAACTCCTGAAATTGTATAAAATTCAATAAATTCTCAATTTCGATTTATCAAAATGCATGAAATTTTGTAAAATAACAATAAAATTTTGATAAATTTTTATGAATTTTTTATTCATTTTGTAGTTGATTTTACAAAAACTAGTGATTTTTCATTGAAATTTTCCATTTTGTTTATCGAATGTGATATCTTTTCATAAATAATCAGTAAAAATTTAATTTTTATTATTATATTTTAATTTATTTATAACCATTATGGTTTTAAATAAATTTTTGTACAATTTTCAACAAATTTCTTGAAATTTTCGATTTTAAGGAGATTTTGAACAAAATTTAGGGAATTCGTGAAATTTCAAATAATTTTGATGATTTTCTTAAAAATTGAAATAAGTTTAAAGAGCTTTCCATAGTTTCACAACAAAATAAATGATTCTTAAATTATTTAAACTAAATTCAGCAAAACATTTACAAAATGTAGAAGATTGAACCATGAATTTTCCTAAAATGAATTTTAATCAAATTTCATGGTTTTTAATGATTTTTTTAAACCCAATGAATTTTTTATAGTTTATCCAAAAAAATTTCAGTTTTTTATTGATTAAAAAAATAGGTTTCAATTATTTCTAGTGTTTCTCCTAGATGTTTTCGTAGATTATCAGTTTTAAAAGATTTTCAGTAGTCTTTTTTTTGTATACACTTAAAAAAAACTTGCACTTTTTGCGAATAATCATGAATTTGTAAAGAAATCAGTAGTTTAGCTTTTAGTTTCTTCAAATTAAAAAAACATGAATTTTCAAGATTTTTTGTTAATTGATTTTTCAGGATATGTCATGAATTTTTGAAATATTTTCCAGAATTTTCATAGGTTTCCATTGACTATTCTATTTCATCAGTTCTATTTTTTTGTTCAAGATGTTTCCAGGATTTTCAAAGATTTCAATCGATTTTCATTAAGTTTTTCTGATTTTTTAACAAAATTGCAAAGATTTTTATCAATTCTCACGATTTCATCCAGAATTTCAATTTATTGCAATTGGGCTTTCACATGTGTTCATGGATTTTCAAAGACTTCTTCAAAATTCAATGATATTGATCAAAATTCTTCAAAATTTGTGTACAATTTATCATAATCTCATTAACTTTAATGAAATTCTATTAAATTTCGTCTTAATATTGCAAAATTCAATTAAATTTCATCATAATTCAATTGTTCCTGATAAAGTACAATAAAAAATTCAAACAAAAGTTTATAAAATTAGATAAAAATTTAATAAAATCCAACAAGATTCCATTAAATTTCATCAAAATTCTATGTTAAATCAGCAAATTTTAATTAAGTTTCCTCAAATTGGAATAAAATTAATTAAAACTCCATGAAAGTTAATCAATGAATATTTAATAAAATTCACACAAAATTTGTTATTTTTATAAAGAACATATAAGAAAATTCTGCAAAATTTTATTAGAATTCCATTACATTAATTAAAATTCCATGAAGTTTTATGAAAATATAATGAAATTTCATCAAAATGTAAGGATTTCTTTTATAGTACCGCTGATTTGTGAATAAGATATATCTATTAAACGTCTTTTGTTTTTTATATTTTGATTGCTTATTATTTAATTAATATTCTATGTCAGATGTTTACTATTTTGATGCTGTTTTTGCTCATTGGCTCATTTTATTTTGCTATTTTTTACCATTTATTTTGCTTAACTATCCTAACCTTACCTATAATATACACTAGAGGCAGCCAGAAGCAAAACAAATTATATTTATTATATAAAATAATTTTTGACTAACAAGAAATGTAATGTTTGTTTGAATGCACGTTAATTTTTAGTAAAAGCCCACGTTTCTAAATTTCCGCTGTCTACTTAAAACTTAAAAACGTCAGCAATATGCTAATTTTCTATTGAAAAAACCCGTAACTAACTACCTGGTTTGAATGATGTTCATAATAAACACAAAAATTAGCGAACTATATATAATTGATCATAAAATTTGCAATATGCTTTATATTGTAACACGTTACTGATTATTGTGATCTGCTTACGTTTCGGTGATTATTAGGCACCGCCATGCTCCAGTTGAGCAAATATTTTACATGCAAATTAAGCTTTGATTAATTGCGCAAACAATTTGATTTCCGTTGATGGACAATAAATCGGAGATTATATTTAATGTGAATGTGCTGACTTTTATGAAAAAATGGTGCGCAATAAATCAAAATTTAATTTAATTTTCTATTAAAAAAATATGGTTGCATTTGCATATTTTACAACGCATTTATTTTGTTTTACTAAATTTACATTTAGAAATGATTGTTTAATTGCAATATAAAATTTATTACAGATTTACATATACATATGTTTTTGAATTTAAAAATGTAAGTGTACCGTACAAATACGACAAAGACAGCATTTTTTTATTGGTGCGTTAAAAATATGATTGGATTAGATATTTTCATATCAATAACAAAAAAGTCAGAATTAACAATTAAATTTGAAAACAAAAATGTATTTGCTTTGTTTTCGATATCAAAATACATGTAAAATATGGCATTGCAAAATAGTTCTTTAGGAAGAAATAGTAGTTTACGATGCAAGTATCGTAACGTCTGATATTAGGATATGAGACTGAAGCATGGACCATGAGACTGAAGGTGTGTCAAACGAGCCCGTAATAGGAGGTTACGATACGTGTATCGTAAACGTTTTACCTACAATATCAATAATAATTTACTTACATTTATAAAAAAATGGCGACAATTCAATAAATGTCATGTATGATGTATAATTTAACCAATGAAACGTAAGCATTTCAATCGCAAATTTGACATTTCATTACATCTAGTAAAAGAGTAAAAGGGACAAATAAAGGAGAGCCACGATAGTTAGTCGAAGTAAAATCGCAAAAAACACTAGGTGGGCAAATAAAATAAAAATAAGTAAGAAATTGAATTTAATCCATCACATTTCACTGTTTTTTTTTAATCGTTAAGTTTTAAAGAAATTTTATTTATTTTTTAAGAAATTTTATTCCATTAAAAAAATAGAGCTTACAACAAGCATGCAAAATACCATTCAGTTTTAATAACATTTAATTTTTGGAAAATTTTGGTTAGGTTTTAAAAAAAGTGTTGGGGAAACTTAAATCAATTTTGATTCACAACTTGAAATTTACAGAATTCTATAATTTCATTGTAAATTCTTGAAATCTTACAAACTCTAGATAACATTCAAGAATTCCTATTTTTGTAACGTTAACAATTTTAAGAGAATCCTTCAAAATCGACTAAGAAATCTTGATTTTTGAAATGAATTTTATTAAAAAATCCTGCCCGAACAACATATTTTTTAATATTGTGATAAATACAAAATAGGATAGTTTTATTGTCACAACCTTGTTCGGGGCATGTATTCAATTTGTCAAGTGTGATTTCAAAATCGTCGAAAAATCTTGAGTACTCTTTTGAAATTTTCGAAACATTTTGCAATTTCTTTAACAATTATAATATATTCTCTGACAGAATTATTACAATATCATTGAAAATTTGTATATATATATATTCGAAAATACAAAAACAATAATAAAATATCTAGAAATTCTGAGCAATCAAAATTGTTCAAAATTCTTAAAAATATCTTGAAACTTCAGTGAAAATGATCCTAAATCCCAATAATGTTAAATAATTTTGTAAATTTCTATTGTTTGTAGAATTTTTAAAATGTTTGGAATTTAATTATAAATCCTTGAAAACTTTTAAAAATCTTGTTTTTTTTATATTCTCACATATTGAACAAATTCTTGTTGTTATTTTAAGAACTCGTAAAAGAGCATATAAATTATTTAAAATTTGGAGAAGAAAAAATACTTTGAGAGTACTGTAAGAAGAAATCTTGAAGTTTTTAGAAATTATTACAATTTAATTAAAAAAATAAGTATTAATCAAGATTCCTGAAAATTTTTGATAAAAATCGTTGAACATTCTTAGGAAAGTATTGAAAGTATCGATAATCTTTATATTTCATTTAAAATTTTAAAATTTCAATTTCATTAAAATATTTTAATATTTCCACAACATTCAATGAAATTTTGTAGAAATAAATTACATTACTAAAACTGTTTCAAACTAGTTATATTTTGTACTGAAAGTCAAATAAACAATATATTAATTTAAACGAAATCAATCTCAATGAACTCGGAAATAATTAAATTTTTTATATCAAAATGCATAAAAATTCTTATTTTTTAAAGAAATCTAATAAAATTTCAGCAAAAATCCAAATAGTTTTAGAGAAATTTCGTTATTTTATTTTTGAATTTTTAAATTATATCTTTTTTTGTTGTTGAATTTCTTGAAAAGCGCAATTTGACATAATTTTAGTTCAATTTCTATAATTGATCTTTCTATGTAATGAAGGTTTTGTATGCATGTTATGTATATAAAAATTTGTTAAATAAATATTTCTTTCTCTCTAATTGAATTTTAGTGACTTTTCATTATACATTTAAATTTTTTAATTTGGTAAAAAATTATAGATTTTTGATAAATGTTCACCGTATATTTCAGGAAATCATTGAATTTTTGCGATATTTCGCTGAATTAAAAATGTTAAACATTTAGAGAAGTTATTTAATTCAATCGATATTTTGTTGTTGTTTGCAAAAATTATTTATTGAAAACCAAAATATACTTACTGTGACTCTGCGAAAGTCAATGAGAATACCTTGAAAAATTGTTTAATTTGTATGAAGAATCTATTGTTTTCAACGTAAAATCGTCACATATAATCGAAATTTTATAAAATTTATTGTGATTTCTCTAAAAATCTTTAAAAACCCAGGAACATTTTTGAAATACATAAAAAAATCACTGAAGATCGTAGGATTTAAATGCAATTTCTTTGCGATTCAATAAAAATAACACAAATAAAACCAACTGAAAATTTACAAAAAAAAACTATTAGAATACAATCTTTAAAAATCAACGAGAATTTATTCAAAACCATACAAATAACATGAAAGATTGTTAAATTATAACGCAACATGAATAGCTTTCAATTACAAATCCTTACAATTATTCACAATTTTACAAATAAGTACTGAAATTTCTCTAAATATCGTTGAAAATTTGGATTTTTTTTCTCTAAAAAATGAAATTTTTAATTCACTGTAATTTATTGAACAGTCTTTAAAAACCATTGAAAAAACCATTTCAAATCAATGAAAACTCTTCAAGACTCTTTGAAAATTAGTTACTAGTCATTGAAATTCATTAATATTTATCAAAATCGATTAGATTAATTAATATCTGTAAAACAATCGATAACATTCATGGAAAAAATACTAAAATGAACGTTTTTTTTATTTCTAAAATCGTTAAATATTAGTAAAAACCTGTTTTTAAACTAATTTAAAAAAAAGGCAAACTCCACCTGTAAGGCCATTTAACAGATGAAGTGATATGTTCTAATAGTTGAAATGACACTATATATATATCAATTAAAATTACATTTTTGACAGTTGAAATGATATATTTTGCAATTGTCTTTAAATTTTATTAATAATAATAATTAATTTATAAATATTGACTTTATACATAAATCCAAAACCTGTTTTTCTTTACTTTGAAGAACTTTATCAAACTTGGGATTTCTGAAGAGCTGTTTAATCTGAAGCCCGGCAAAAACAAATTGTTTAAATGTACCGAAATTATATTTGATTGTTGAAACGGCATATTTGAAAGTTGCAATGACGTATTTGCCGGTGGAAATGCCATTATAAAAAATCAAAGCATTTATTTAGACTTAGACCATAATCACATTTTTAACAGCTAAAAGTGCATTTTGACTATAAGTAAATATGAGAGTTAAAGTAACATTCTGGGGACATGAAACGACATTTTGAACACTAGGAAAAATGGAGTGGTTCAGCGATTGACAATCAGAAAATAACATCTTACTCACATCTCTGGATATATAACATAGAAGATTCAGTTAATGTCTGTGTAAAAATGAATTATAATTTTTTGCTATCAATACGAAATTAAAAAAAAAGAAGCTAAATACTGAACTGTTTTGTTGGAATAGAAGTTGATCATAAAGTTCATACTTTCGTGATTATACGAGATTAAATGCATCAACGTTTACCATTGCAATTGGCAAAACCAAAGCAAACATTTTGAAGATATTGCAAGAAAATTTGTTAATGAATGAAGTCGCAGTAAATTTGCTTCCACGATTATTGTCTATCAAACAAAATTTGTGTCAACATGAAATTTACAAAGAGGTAAATAAATAATTACTCCTAATTTCATAAAATTGTCAAATTCAACTGAAATTGCATAAAAATGGTCTGAAACTTTTTGAAATTACATTGCAACTTTAATTTGAATCGCAATGAATTTTATTAATGTTGATCAGCTTTCTCTAAAATGTCGCTAAGTTGTTTCTATTGTAAGTTTTATTACAGAAATTGTTAATTGTTACATCGAACAACCATTTAATAGAATTAAATGATTTGCTGTAAACTTGAATTAAACCTCAACCAAAAATTTCTGACAAATTCAACAAAAGTATCAAAACTAAAGGAAATTATTGCAGAATTCAGTGAAATATAAAAAAAATATTGTAAACTCTATAAGAATGCTGCAAAATTGTACAATATATTGTCAATTTTAATAATATTTAATAAGGTATGAACAAAATTCAAAAATTTACTGATAGATTCAATAAAATCTCCACAATTGTTTACCAAATTTAATGAAAGTTCATCAATATTAAATTGATTTTTGATAAAACTCAATTATATCAAATTAATGTTAATAAAAATATCAAAACTGAAATATTTAAGAGAATTCAGAAAATTATTGCGAAATTAAATACAATTTCAAATTTAATTCAATTAAATATCAACAACATAAAAAATATAATAAAGCTTTTAATTTAACTCAACAATTTATTACTAATTGAATGAAATAGCTAAAACATAAATAAAATGATTTTATGTTAAATAATTATTCTGCAGAATTCAAGACTATATTGCAAAATTCACCGAATTTTAACGAATACTAGCATTTTTAAAATTAAATATCAATTAAATTCAAAGATATTCATTTGGTAAATTCAATAAAAATAAACGCTTTATGTGCTAATAATGCTCAATGAAATTTTATGAATATGAAATCGAATTTCAATGACAATCAACTTTGTATAGTTAATGCTATAAGAAATAACAAAATTCAAAGATTTATTGTCAAATTCTATGATACTTTAAAAATTATAAACAATATTTCGTCGAATTGATTTTAGTAAATTCAATCAAAATTTTTCAAAATTTCATTATAATTAGGAGGGCAACCAAAAACATTATCTAAAAAAAATTAAGTGCTTAAAAATGCCCTATAAAAATGAAAATATGCTCTAGAAACATATAATATGCTGTAAAAATAACAGAAATATGTTCTTAATTATCCAAAAAGTAGGAGTATCCATACGGAAAAATATAATAATTTGTTAGTTTATACTACATATGTATTTGTAAGGTAGATCAGATTTCAATAGCAATCATGAATTCAATTTAAATAAAACGATTTTTTTCAAATTAATTATTGATTTAAATCAAGTTCCGGGCCTAGTTTCTAAGTTTGAATAAAATATAATTTATATTTTATCAACACTATTTCTTCATCCAATTTTAATTACAAATTATTTTTGAAAAGGTCAATTGGTAGATAAAAATCTTGATTTTTTAAATCATGATTTTTATCCACCAGAATTGTGTATTCAAAATTAGGGTCTTTAAAATTATTATTTTTTCACAAAAGCAAGTGATTTTACAAGAATTTATAAAAAAGATAATTTTCACAAAGTTTTTTTATTTTAAAAAAATAAAGCGATGTAAGAAAATTCAATCTTAAGAAAATCAAGATTTTTTTCCTCAACAATAAGAAAAATTAAAAAAAAACTGTTTAAAAATGTTTTCAGAGATCAAACATAAAATATAACATTTTTTACATTCCCTCTTGCGATTATTTTTAAATCAAGTGAATTTCTATAATCTTTCCAGAAATTAGAAAAAAAAATTGTATTTTTCAATAATCTTAAAAAAACATAAAGAATTTATTGAAAATTGACCAACATTT
>JARJED010092416.1:0-11438 GCA_030264515.1 Sepedophilus sp. GC000190 | reverse complement strand
TTTGAGTGTGAATTTGATTTTCTCCCTTCTAAATAAATGTTCATGTCCGAAGGTTTTTCGTTTTCGGTGGGACACCCTGTATTAGATTTAATATGTAATTGTGTTTCCACTACCGATTTGTTGCAAAAAATACATTAATAGAAATTACAAATAAATTCTGATCGCGATATAACGAATTGCCATTTTCACATATTATTATCAGAAATCATGAGTCTCGATGTGACCACATTAAGCGACGTACACTGTATTTTCATTATGTTGGGTATGTGTTTATTGTGAAATTTAGTACATAAAACAATCTGAAAATTGATGATACTGAATATAATATACTATCGAATAAAGTTCAATTTAGAGAGCCGTAACCTGCAAAATATAGCATAATATAGTAATGTTTATATTCATCATTATTTACGATGTATTTAAAAGCACATATTTCGCTTGGAGCAAGGCTGTTCAATGTGCCATGTTCTTAATTTACGAAGAGGAGTAAAATATTATTCAGGAAACTGAAACGGTGCATTACCGGTAGGATTTGCATATTTAATAATAACATATTGCGGAATAATTTTGTATAATTCTAAAGTTCAGACTCGTATGAAGTTTATTATAAATTTATTTTCCATTATAGCTATCATATTCGCTTCAGCATTGTTTGTTGTGCTCTTGTCAACCCGATAGTTCAGTGGATTCGCCTGGTTTCCAAATATTAATATAGTTTAGATACATATGCTGGCGAAACAAACAAACCAACGGCAAAACGAAACATGACATCATGTCATGAACTTTTTAATAGTTGATTAAACCATTCGAGGATTTAAGAATTAAATAAATTTATTACTACTATCATAACATAAACATCATCGATGGTTGATTAATAGAATTTTAATTACGTATACCTGGTAGTAATATTTTTGAATTTATTAATTTCTCAAAAGAGCATTGTTTGTTTGGTAGACTATTTTTCACACTTAAATGTGTTAGGTACTACTATCAGTTTTCTATGTACAAGGTTATGTACTTATAATATGATACTATAATAATACAATGTTATGGTTCATGACCTTTTCGAAGCTATAGTCAGTATAAATAAAATTATATTACAGAATACCAAAATCAGTGAATCATTGCAAACCAGTCATGCAAATATAAATAATAACTTTTATTTTACTTTAATATTTTAACGCCGTATTTTATCCAGCAAAGTTAAATTTTACATGTATAATAGTTTACGTAGTTGCCTACAGAGAAAATTAATTAAAAATGCAAATTGAAAATTAATGTCTCAGAAGGGACCCGAACCCTCGACTTCCAGCTTTAGCCGCTGTTACTCTACCGAGGGTTCGAGTCCCTTCTGAGACATTAATTTTTGATTTGCATATTTAATTAATTTTCTCTGTAGGCAACTATGTAAACTATTATACATGTAAAATAACAACTTTTATTAAAAATTACAGATTAAATACATTACTGTTAAGTTTAATGTTTTTTTTGTCAAACTTCAATTTAACTCCACCAAATTCAACAAAACTGCATTTTGTGCAAAATTTTATCAAAGCGCAATGTTTTACTGCTTCATTTAATAGAACTTTCAAACATTTAATAATTTTGGAACAAATTCAATGAAATTTTATCACGATACTCGACGCTATTTTCAAATTTTGTCGAATTTGGTAAATATTCAATTATTTACTATCCACTTTATTCAGAATTTAATAAAATTGCAACTAAACTCGATGATTTTTGAGATAAAATATTATCAATTTTTTTATGATTTTCTCTAAATTCAACGAAATTTCATTACAATTTAATAATTTCTGATAAAATTCATTTATATTTGTTAGTAAAATTTTAAAAAATGCATTGTCAAATTCAAGGAAATTCTATAAAAAGTCAATAATTTCTTTTTAAATTCTATGAGATTTGACACCGAATCCAAATTTGATCAATATTGTAATAATAATTTACTGAAAAATTTAAATTAAATCTTATTAAATTTCGTTATTTTTTTACAATTTATTGCACTTCTTTTTAATTGACATAAAGTTTAAACTTTATGTCAATTAATTTTCTGACATTTCAATAAACTCATATCGATTTTTAAACTTGAACAAGCGTTTTTATTGTGGTTGATGTTTTCTTATAGGTTTTGATTCAAAGGGGTACATACAACTAGACGTGTCTTATTACATTACTTGCAAAAACATTTTAATTTTTGAGACAGAAAATGAACAAAGGGTTAGCCTAAGAAAAGTTTCAAAATAATAAATTAAAAATCTTAGAATACATGGAATTGCGTCTGCCCAATTCAAATTTTCAATACGCAGATCTCTATCACCCTCCGTTTCAGAGTAATTAACTAATTAAGTTTTTTTTTTGTCAGTTCAAAAACACAATTTTTGTTTTTAATAAATAGCTGTAATATTACAATTATTAATATTTTCAAGGAAATCGAAGAAAAACATAATTACAGAATATATTCGAATAAATTAAAATTTGTTCCATCAGAGCCTATGTACTTAGTGAAATTTTATGGTGAAAGCGCCGGGCATTCACAGCTAGCTGATTTAATGCTGAATTTAACGCTTTAAGGATATTACAGCGGCAGAAGAATTAACAATTAGTAAAATTACTTTTTCTGACAATTTAATAGACTAATCAACAAGGATTTTAAAGCACTAATAAATTTTGTTCTCGGAATTCACTTTTACATTGTTTCTTATGAAAAAAATAACAGAATATATTTATTTTTAAATTTTTTCAAATTATTTTAATTTTAATGCATGATAATTAGAGTTAAGCAATTACTACTTTCTTTACTATTTTAACTATTTTTGTTGTTGACTGTTTTTTTATACTTTTGCTAATTTCTTTTTATAAATTTCAATGGTTGTTATATAATCAAATGCAGTAACTTTCAAATATTTTCTTGTATATTTCATTATTCCATAGTAATTTCAAAGAATATTTCATAGATTTTGTTTTAAATTGAAATTTCAATTTAAAAAACAAACAAAAAATCAGAGCGAATTTACAAAAAATATCAGATCAATTTTATGAAGATATTTGGGTAATTTAAATTTAATGTTATCCGAGAGTCCCTTCTGAGAATTAAAATTTGATATGCTTTTTTAATTCATTTCTCTGTAGGCACCAACGTAAACTATTATACATGTAAGATTTTATGAATATTTCGAAATATTTATTCTAAATTTAAAATATAATGAAGCAATTTTAAAGAAACCTAAATAATTTCGAGTATATCTGAGAAAAGCATTAGCGGAATTTCAAAGAAAATCATGAAATTTTAAAGACAACAAATAATTTATTGGATCGGATATAATAAATGTTAATAGATTTTTTTAATTCATTGAATTATTAAATTTAAAAAAAACACACAGTCTGTTAAAAACATTCAAAACTGAATTATGATAGATTAATTAATTTTTCAAATATTTTCTGAAAATTTAATAAACAAATCGTAGAAAAATCAATCAAGGAAAATGACAAAAGTTTAAAATCATTCTAAGAATTTAAATAATTTAAAGATTTTAGTAAAAAATTAAATATATATTTCAAAGAAAATCACGAAACTTTTAGTAAATGTAAAGTATATTGTGTTTTCAAATTAAAGAATTTAATAAAAAAATATTAAATTTATTTGGAAAATATTTTGAAACTAATTTCATATTTTTAAAAATTATTCACTATTGCTTGAGTTTTTCAGAAAATTATTATTTTGACATTCTTCAGGTTATCCTCACAATTGAAAATTTGGTTTTAACAGGTTATAATGTCGATCTGTAGTTATTGTTGTTAGCCTATTTTTGCTATTTTGACACTCAGAAATATATTTTTTTTAATCTTAGGACTTCTTAGTTTTCTTTCTTTTTTGATAGTTAGAAACTCAAATATAGGTCACAATTTATTATTTAATAAATTTAAAGAAATATTGTTCTATTCTATTTTTTAAGGAAATATCAAAAGTCACATATGTTGGTAAATTTTAGCAAATTTGTAAGATTTTTTTTATAAAAAAGGACAACATAACATTTTAATTTGGCGCTATGTGATTTGTTTCGATTAACTTTTGGGCGCTTTATTGGTGACGAATTTGCACCACAACTTTCTAAAATCTGACAGTTGCAGCCGACACATTAACGTGTCGCGACACGAAATTATCTTGTTTGTGATTCCCCGTGTAAGAATGGTTGTATACCATAGCGGTATTCCTAGTTAAAATCGTATAGATAGATGTCATATTTACATGTATAAATAAGGACATATAGGCCGACAAACAAACTATCGGTAGAACTCACCAAAAATTCAACTTCACAGAACTATATCTTAAGGACATGAGTTTTTAGGACTTATCGCCTATGGAGACCTTTGCTCTGCTCATCAAGGACTACCAGAATCCAAAGTTTCATAGTGTTTGGCAGAGTTCCGTTTCCTAGTAGGATTTTGTAATGCCCTTAGAAGTTAGGGTCAACTATTTCTTTTTGTTAATGAATTGTGACTACAGTTCTGACAGATACATCCAGAATCTCAGAAGAAAAACAAGCAGAAAACATTCTATCGGATAAGTTTCGCAATAAAAATATGTCACTTAGAATTATTTAATAATATCGTCATACATAGTAAACTGCCCACATTGTACACGACAATAATGGCCGAAGATATAAAACTCCTAAACAATTTAAACATCTCGGGGAACAGTCCTGACCCCGGTTTATGCCCCCGGCCGTAAAATCTTCCGGCCGCACTTTATCAAATTCCTCTCTTGTTTTAAAACTGCGCACCGTCCCCGGGAGGCGGTTAATAGTGCCGGGGGCGCACTAGGCGGCGGTAACCGGCAAGACGCGCACATTCTGTCCACTAATTTCATCGAGGCCGTAAAGGCGCATTCATCAAAATAAAACGGCCGCGAGGCGCCGGTGGTGACATTCCGGACCGCGTAATAAATAGCCATAACTTGTCCGCATTAAGTACAAACATTTGTCAGCCGCGAAATGCGCGCACGCATCCGACAATAAAGAAGTATAAAAATATTAATAAACAGACAGATATTAAATTAGCCAAGAGCTGTGCGAGTGCTCTGGCGAAAAAATCGATGCAATATTAATTAATTCGGGAGATTGAACTTATTGCAAATTAATTACATTTGCATAACGAATACTAAATGGGGTATTCCGCTCAAATTTGATTGTAATCCCCTAATTAAAATGTAAAAACAGACCTAAAATGTAATTATTGTTGTAATTGATTCCTTTGAAAAGTTAACACCGTTTTAATCGCACATAAATTGAATATAAAATATCTTAACTGTTGCAGTATCTTAACTGTTGCAGTAAGCTTTCTTAGCATTTTGTATAATACAGTTCAAATATTATAAAATCTTTATTAACTTTACGTTGTGATAAATAATCAATAGTATGATTACTGTTACATTTATGACACTAGTTACCATACCAAATCTTGATTAATGTTTGAAAGTAATATATGTTGCAGTGAAAATAGGAATACCAGTGATAGTTCACACTCACTAGCCAATGTAAACACTCACTTATGATTTCAGTAAATGTGGGTAACAAAGCCTTCAAACGATGTTAATGTCCACTTTTACTAGCGAATGTAAATATTTATTAGGTATTGTTAACAATAATTGGTAGACATAGTAAAAGTGAATTTTGAAGAATTTAAATGCGCATTATATATGTTACGAGTTTTAAGGTTTTTTGAAGAACTTTCATTTTAAATTTAAAGATTTTTGGAAAATTATTCAACATTTTAAAGATTCTTTAGATTTTTATAGAACAAACAAAATTTTCAGTATGATTAGAATTTTTGAAAACTGTATAATATTTCTTAACATTTCTAATATCACTACAAATATTCAAAATTCTTTGAAAAAAATGTAAAATTCTTTAAGGTTCTTCATAAATTTAAAAAAATCAAAAGTTTCTAAAAATATTTTACGAAAACCACTTATTTCTCCCGAGTCCTTGATATATTTTTTTTTATTCTCAAGTATTTTCGGATATTTTTTTCTTTAACAAGACATGAATCTTCAAAAGTTTTTAGTAAATAAAAATTTTCAAATATTTTGAGAATTTTCAAAAGTTTATAAAAAATGGACGAATGCACAATTTAAAAAAAATATGTTTTAAGAAAAATAATATTTTTTTTAATTGTGGAAAATCACTTAATTTTTTACATTTTAATTTTCTTTAGATTTTTCTATTTCTGTTTTAAAAACCCTTAATTTTTTTGTAGAATTTTTTAATTTTTATTTAGTGTATATGTTGGTGTGTTTTAATTGTTTTAAATCTTTGTCTTTTAGAATTTCTGAAAAAAAAGTTTTAGTGTAAATTTTAAAATATTTCCGAAAATAATTTCAATTTTTAAAGAATAAAAAAAAACTTTGGTCAAAATCATTTGATTTTTTTTGAAAATTTGAATAATGTATTATTTATAACACTTTCAATATGCATTGATATTTTCAGATATATATTTTATCACTTGATAACCAGAAACAACATGATGAAGAACACAATCAAAGTGAAAATGCAGTATTTTTTTCTCGGAAAACGCTAAAATTGAAGTTTGCTATTAAAAAAAATAATTGGAGCAAATTATATCGCAAAATTGCCCAATTTGCCATACATTTTTACAATTTATATATCTGTCGGTATATCTTATAAGAGTTTATCCTCTGGTTTGTTAGTCGGCTAAATTACAGTGTCGCGAAATTATGTCTAAAAAGTGTGTCACCAATATGACTTAGCGCCCATGGAGACTTTAGGACCACCAGAATGCAAAATTTCAGAGAACTTGGCAGATACCCGATTCCAATAATGAGGCGTCCTTTCATCAGTAATATATTAAGCACAGTTGTAAATTACTAAAAGGCCACGAATTACTTAGTAGAACAATTGGGGAGTTGGGAGGAAGAAGAGCAGTTCTCGGGAAGTGTCTGTTTTCGTTCATAATTACTTTGGATAGAATGACCTTTAATTTTACAGTGTCGTAAAATTATGCCAATATATATCACAAAGTTGAAGCTGTAAAATAAAAAGTGAAGCTAAATGTCTTTCTTCCGTTAAACCTCACACAACCAAGAAATATTTTCAAGTGATAGCATAATGAGCCAATAATCAGGCAACCACTCAGTTATGAGGAAATGGTGAATATCGCTATATTGTATTATAATTTTGAATATTTATACAAAATGGTTTAAACGAAATTATTAAAAACCCTAATGCTTATTGCGTTATAAAGCTATGCAGAAGAATAGAAACACTAAATGATTAAATACTATTTTAATAGTGACAACGATTGACATTATATTTCTTTTCATATACAAAATCAATAATATTTTACTATTTCGTATTAATAAATTTCTAAACATATAAACCGAGACTTTCTCTACTTTTAAGCGCTTTGTGGAAGAAGGGTACTTTTTATTGGAATATTTATTGTAAATTTTAACTAATTAGATCCACAATTATTGAATATTATTGAAAACGTATAAGTAGTCAGATATCAAAGTAATACGTGACATAGAAGCGAATGTAAGAATAGTATATCCACATAATTAACATAGGTAAAAAACTTCAAACAGTCATATCTCAAAATCACAGTTTCGTACAAGTGCCCTTCTTCCACCCAACTTCTCAATTGCAACAATAATAGACGCACATGTTATTTCATTTGAAATCAATAAAATTTTATTTGGTATTAAGTAACTTGATAAACCTTAACTGAAGAATGGTAAAATACAAAAATCGATTATTGAGATGGCCAACTCACTATTTTCTTTAAATTTTGTAATTATTTTAGGTTATCTGTTTAATTGTGACAGCACAAAAATTATTTATTTTTGCGACATCTTTTACCCAGAAAATTGCCAAATTGTCAAATGTAAATCAGCACCCATAAGTTGTATTGTCAGGATATTAGCTGTACTTGTTTAATTTAGTTTATGATATAAACAAATTGTAGAATGTTTCAATAAAATATCATGTGATTTTACGATTAAATTTGATCATTTCATTATTTTTACTCAATAATATTAAATGTATTTTTGCCTTATCTGTCTTATAACCTATAATTTAAGTAAATGCAGATGACTTATATAACAAGAATTTTAGCTATAAATAATTATACTTCATGATATCGAAAATAATTTTTCTAATGTCATGTGGTATGATATTGGAAAACATATTTTCGATATGATGATAAATAAATTTGTATTTTTTTAATAACTGTATTGTATTGTAACACTATTCCGGTCTGTATTATTTTAGGATCGTGATGTTATATTTTAATAATTAATTAATGAAATGAATTTAGGAATTGAGCGCCGGACTTTATATGACTTACATATATATATCGGCAAAGGCATAGTTAATCACGTTAACTCATTGCATGTACAGGAAATTATTTGAAAAACACTCACACTAGCGATAATGAACACTATATTGCGCGATTAGTGACGATACTTAAGAAGACCAAAAACCGGTCTCATAGCCAAAAAATTAAAATTAATTGCTAACAGCTATGTCATAGCAACTGCTAACATATACCTAAAAAAAACAAAAAATATATCAATAGAAATCTTTGAAAATTCCCAAAAATCCTTTGACTATCAATGAAGTTTCGTGTAAACTCTTGAAATTCATGAGCTTTCTGAAAAAAAAAATAGAGTTTTGTTGAATTCTTAACGAAAACATATGACTTTTTAGTGAAAATCTCAAGAAATCTATAAAAATTATTAAAAACCTTTGAAATAATCAATATAAACCTTTGAGATACGTACAAAACCTTTTATTTATCAAGTTGTTATGCAAAAATGTCTGGCGAAAAGATGATCAATCATTAGAATAATGGTTCAAAATAGGCGGGGGAGAATAGAAGAGTTTACTGAAATTTCCTACACATTTCTGTAGATCATTGATTTTAAAAATAAAATGCTTATTAATAAAAAATCTGATGTGACCATCCACATTACATCATATGAGTCGTTATAGAAAAAATACATATGAATTTTGGTTTAAAATACATGAACAATTATGCCGATGTGACAATAAAATGCCTTGTTTTTGCAATATATTGAGAATTTCTCAAAAAAGGGCGCAATATTTTGATCAAACTTGCCGTATGCATTTCAATTAAATAGCCAATTTAATTATTCTTGATAGTCTTTCTGAAAAAATGCTCTAAGCGATAGTTTACCTGAACAGATATCTAAATTTCTTTAGGTGATGGCCTAAACGAATTTCAATTAAAAGCTTTTCAATTTCTTTTTCAATCAAATAATGCCTACAAGCAAAATTTCATTCAAAAATGTTCAGTAGTTTTTCAGAAAACGTGCAATAAAAAATCCATATGTACATATACACACACAGACATTTTTTTGTAAATAGCCAAATCGTGTTCAAAGGACACCAAAAGGCGCATTTAAAAAAAACATTTTTTTCACGAAAACAATACCTTATTATGCGGAATGATAATGTAAAATTAAAAAATTAAAAATCAAGTAACAATGATTTAGTATTTCTGAAATAACAGGAAAGGCTTAAGAACTTTTAAAAAATAAAATAATTATTTTTGCAAATCCAGGCTAATAACTTTGAAAGCTTCGAAATTCTATTATTACTTCTGTATCTATTTGGCAAACTATGAAAATCCAGAGAATAAATAGAATAATTGAAAATCATTTTGATATCGATAAAACATTAAAAACAAATGCAATTCTTTGAAAATCCTGAAGAACAAAGATAAAAGCATGTTCATAAACTATTAAATAACATTTAAAAAATTTCCTGAATATAGGAAGAAATTCTATGAAATTCACCGGAAGTTTTTGAAAAAATAATGGCAATAAGTATTAAAGAATTTAGAATTTTCAGCAATATTCAATTTTTTTTCTACAAATTATTTAAATTCGCTCCAACATATATCCACAATTCCCAAAATATACACTTTAAATCAACTTTCCTTACAAATACTCTACATAGCCAAAACACACATGGCATGCGGTAGAGCAATACGGCATTTTTTAAAATTTACCCTAGCTTGTTTACCGTTTGATGGAGTGTATGTAAGGGTATATGTTAGCAATAGTATTAGCGTATTTAATTATCGTCTGCGTGTTATAACACTCTAATAGCAATATATTTATTAGTTTTGTACATTAGATAGAAACGATATCGAAGACGTAGGTTAATTAATTATTGTAATAACGTTGTACAATCTGAATATAACATATAAAATTACATTTAATTGTTTATTGTGCATTACTAACAATAATATTTATTATTTGTTTAGAAAAAAATATTATATGATCCTTTGGCTGTAGTTATGTGACGGCTTTATTAATCCAAGATAATCGGAGACGCGATTAACACCACTGATAATTTGCTTAACGCCCGATCGATTTAACCAGCTATATTGCCCTAAACTTGGTTAATTGTTCACATTCGCATAAGCGATGCAGCAAATGTTGTTTCGTCAATGAATTACCAGTAACCCACTTGAGTGTTATGAATGCGGACGCTATTGTTCCATTCTCAGAATATTTCCTACACGTCCCTCCATATTTAAATTGCAAAACACGCCCTCTCCCATCTTAAAACATTCGCAGTGTACGTTTCATTATATAATCGATTAAGTTCTTGCATTTCACGCGAAAATTACAATCCAGTTCAGCGTGTGTAAGGCGAGGCAAACGAGCAATTTGCCTCGTTAAGCCCCCCGGAATATAATAAGCTTGCCATGTCGGCTCTACATGCGGCATAATAACTCGCCTTTAACGAATAACGTCAACTTAAAAATATACCCTTATATTTTGCTTTCGTGAATATTTCCAAAACATCCCCGGCTCGGATTGCGTGAAATGGGTTCGCTGTCGTCGCTTTGTAAAAGACGCTTTGGGGGGCTAGTGGCGTTTGTGATAAATCACCATTAATTAGGAATGAATAAAATTGATCTGAATAATAGGAGGTGATTTACATTTCAAAGTTGTAGAGGTTACACATGTTTACATGGAGCAATTATGTATCACCTATGAGATGTATTTTTTGTTTCATTGAGCGAAAGCAAACATGTATTTTATTGGTATTAATAAACGATTAAAATTTCAACAAAAAATATGGTAACTTTTTATTTTATTTTAAAATTGCGCAACTCATCCTCGATTCATCGAGCTCTAGAAAAAATATTTTTAATTTCAACCTGGGCTATTTCATCGCAAGCTTTCTGAATGTTTATAAGGGGCCGCGTTAAATTACGTAACGCAAATTTCGACTATTTTAGATACCCCCTCCCCCCCGTGTAACGCACCCGTAACGCAAAAACACCCCACCTAAATATTTCGTACCGCAGTAATTAACCTCCCCCCCCCCGCCCCCCTATTTTCAACTATTATAATTTTGAAA
>JARJED010091414.1:0-10326 GCA_030264515.1 Sepedophilus sp. GC000190 | reverse complement strand
GTAATTATTTACTTAATATTCAGCATTAATATATTATATACTTTTAGTTCAGACAACCAACTAGACTCGTTCGTGCTTAGGCAGAACTACTGAAATCTTTTGCTTTGGAGTTTGTTCTCTTTATTTAATTGAATTATTTTCCATAAAATACCACACATATAACGACAATGAAATAAACAGACAAAAATGAGAACAAATATCAAGGAGTTACCTAGGTATCTCCTATGCATATTTGTGAATTGTTGGTTGCTTATATTTTCTCTCTCGTAATTCTTTTTTTATTATTAATTATTACTCGTATTTTATAGAAGTTGATATTGATTAAAGTGTACACATTTTTAAAAAATTGTTTTGCATTATAAATTAAATTGTATATTTTGTCATTCGCTACTACTGTACGAGTATAATATGAGACAAACTTTTATTTCTCTAATATTTTTAATTTCAATATTTAAAAAGATAATCAATTAGTAGAATTTACTACATAAGCTATAATAGGTCTTTCTGCCATCAACATTTTAATTCAATTGATAAACTGAAAAATAAAAATGATAATTTTGTTCCAAACTCTAAAATCAGTTTCTTATATTTTATTGTCTTACAAATGATCATAAATTAAAAGAATAAAACTGTATATAAAAAATGTTTTCATTTTATTTATTCTCTTAAAATAAAATAATACAATATATACAAATCTTAAAAATACTTTTGGGACAAGAAAATTCTCTGAATTTTTAAGAAGTGCTACAAACGATGTACGATAAAACTGATTGAAGAATACTGGTCATACAAGTTCTTTTTAAATAAAAAAAACATTAATAAAATAAGTGATAAAATTAAAAAATAAAATAAACAGTTCACAACAAAACAATATAATTAATAAGAGGGGTGTGTTTCTATGCGGAATAGGTACAAGGGAAGTAAATGCGTTACATTGTAATAATAATATGTAAATAAAAGGCACATTTCAGTATTATAATAATAAACATAATGGGTTTTGGAAGGAGTTGGAGGGACGAATTCCTGGTTTTAATGGGAGCAATTCCCATCGCCAATATGAAGAACGGTTTGAAAGAAGCTGTATATGGAATTTTTTATGTAGTGAATAAAGCTTCTTTCTTTACGTTCTTCAAAATTGGTTATGCAATAAAAAAATTACGACCTAATTTAAATTATGCGTAGTCCTATGTGGCTGTTGTCTTTTTGAAATCCGTGTCGATGTCGTATTCGGGGTCGTTGCCCACGTTTGTGTCGTAGTATGCGTAGTCGTAACTTACGTTCTTTTCAGATTTTTTGGGTTTTGGTTGTTCTGGTTTCTTTTCGACAGGTTTTGGGGTGTTTTGTTGTTGTTTTTGTTGTTTTTGTTGTTGTTGTTGTTGTTGCTGCTGCTGCTGCTGCTGCTGCTGCTGTTGTTGTTGTTGTTGTTTGGTCGTTTTTGGATATTCAGGTTGGCGGGTATTCGTATTCGTTGAGAATGGTCTTGGGGATTCACTGTAGAATGGTTTTTGGGTTGTTGCTGCTGAAGAAGCCTTTTTTGCGTTTTTTACCAATTCGTTTCTACTGCTGGCAATATTTTGACTGTGGGCTGTCTTCAGGAATTCGTCGTTATTATCGTAGGTATCGTATTTAGAGTTGTAAGAGCCATCGTCGTATTGGGTTTCATCGAAACGGTTTGAGCGGCTGATTGGTGTGGTGGAGGTAATTTTTGGGACTGTTGGCGTGTATTGGGTAAATGGAGTAGATTTGGGTGTGGTGTTGGATTGTTGTTGTTGGGTTTGTTGGGTGTTCTGTTGTGATGTTTGTTGGTTGAATTGGTTGGCGAATGGGCGAGGATGTACTTGGGGGATTTGCGTGGATGGTGCGTTAGTGAATTGTTGTGTGCTTTGTTGTTGATTGTTGTTGAATTGTTGTGTGCTTTGTTGTTGGTTGTTGTTGTTGTTATTATTGAATTTTTGTGTGCTTTGTTGTTGATTGTTGTTATTGAATTTTTGTGTGCTTTGTTGTTGATTGTTGTTATTGTATTGTTGGTTGTTATTGTTATTGACTTGTTGATTGTTGTTGTTTTTGTTGAATTGGTTATGGAATTGTTGTGTGTTTTGAGTGTTGTATTGTTGCGTATTTTGTGAGCTATATTGTTGTGTGCTTTGTGTATTGAACTGCGTTGTTTGTTTGTTGTTTTGTGTACTTTGCGTAAATGCAAAGTTGGTTTTAGGTGCGAAAGTTGTTGGGTTGAAGTTTTGATTATTATTAAATTGTTTGGTTGGTTTGGGTGAGAAAGTTGTGGGGTAGTTTTCAGATTGTTTAATTTGTTTTGTGGTGGATTTAATTTTGGGGACGTCATAGTGAGTATCGGGACCACTGTTGGTGGCTACTGGCGTTGTTGGATAACTATCGGTTTGTTTGGTTTTCGTTGTGTGTTGCGATTTGAATGGGGTTGGTTTTTGTGGTGTTGTCTGGTAATTCTGTTTGTTGAATGGTGAGGGGTAGTTTTCTGGCTCCGTTACTTTAGGAGCTGCTGTTGTTGGTTTATATTGGCCATTATCGTATGTGGTTGCTTTGTTGTACTGTTGAGTTTGACGGAATGGGGCGGGGGTGCTGACGGTATATTGGGTGCTCTGGGCGTTGCCGTTGTTTTGTCTGAAATTTTCGGAATCGTTGTAACGTTGAATAGGACGACGTTGGCTGTTTCTGGCACGGAAGTTGTTGATTGCGGTGGTGTATTGTACGGGGTCGATGGTGTTTGTTGTGGAGGAAGGACGATTCGTTGTTGGGTTGTAGCTGCTGCCCGCGAAATTGTTGACGAAACCTGTTGGACGACTTGGGCGCTGAGTTTGATTATCATTATTTTGTTGCGCCTGTTGTTGTGGCCTTGGTTGTTGTTGGTTGCGATTTTGTTGTTGTTGCTGCTGAGGGCGTTGTGCGTTTTGCTGTTGTTGCTGATTTTGTGGCTGATTTTGTTGCTGATTATGTTGTGGTCGTATCCTCTGGAAATCTTGTTGTTGTGGTTGTTGAGGTTGTTGCGGTTGCGGGCGTGGCTGCTGCGGCGGCGGCTGCGGTTGTGGTTGTTGCTGTTGCGGCCTTGGCTGCTGTGGTTGTGCTTGTTGTTGAGGACGTTGTTGTTGAGGACGTGGTTGTTGTTGCTGTGGTTGCTGTTGCTGTTGCTGTTGCTGTTGCGGCTTATTCTGCTGCTGATTTTGCTGTACATTCTGATTATCCTGTTGTTGTTGCGGCCTACGCTGCTGTTTCCTAACCAACTTCCTCTTCTGCACATTATCGTTATTCTGATTCACATTGACATTATCGTCGTCATCGTCATCTACTTCCTTTCCACCGTTTCTATTATTAAAGAAATTTGAGCTGCTGGATGTTTTAAAGATATCGCGCTCATTATTGTTGTTGTTATTATTGGGCCTAAGTTTGCGGGGTGAGGCTGCGTTCTGGAATTCCTTCTTCTGATTAACGCTATGTGACTGATGTTCCCTGTTTAATCTGGCGTCTCCGGTCTCCGCCCGTTGGAGCGCGAAAGTTTCCTCGTCTTCGCCGTACTTGACAGCCTTGGATTCGAAACCTAGATGCACATTGCCTGTTTAAATAAATTCATTCGATGGGTTCTATGGATTGTGCATGTGTACTTTATGGATGTGCGCGGTTTATAATAGCGTTAGAAGTGAAAGTATTACCTGAGCCGAGACGGTAAAGGTCGAAGTTGTCGCTGGCATAGTACAAAGTCGTAGCATCGCAATCTACGTCGTCCCATTCGGCGCAGATCTGATGATCTTGGTCGAAAGCGGTGCCATTTGGACATAGAAAACGGAAATCTTGCACCTACAAACAAAAAATATATAATTGTATAATTGTTCGCACACACACCTCGTAAAGCCTTGAGTGAGGAATATTCACATAACATTAAAATAAAATTTATTCATTGTAATACAGCTCTTATGCAAAATATTTTCTAATTAATTTATTAGAAAATGCATTTTAGTAATTACAATTGTTCATAAATTTGCAACACTATTTCATTTCTGAAGAAAATTACAATATACAGACTTTAGGATTTTTAAAAATGCAATTAAATAACTCACCGATTTACAGGTGACACTAAATACTTTTAATATTTTTTAGAAAGCGTTCAAAAAATGTGGAAAAAATACAATTCTTATCGGGTAATAAAACAGGAGAAACTCTTTAAGAGCTTCGATCGTATAGTCATTACCCGAAATAATTGTTGTGCAACGTTATCTTTTAAACGTATGCACATTACGATCATTCACATGTAATGGTAAAATCGTGAAGAATAAAAGACGTCCGCGCAACACAAGCGATATTTATTCTCAGTTTATTAGCAGCACTTTCGATGATCTGCTTACATAAGGAATAATTTAAATAATAATTTTAATGTACCACTATTAGCTTGCAATATGTGATAATGTGGCGCAATTTGCAGAGGATATGACGTTACTAAATTAATAATCCAGTTAACTTCTATTCGTTTTTTTATAGGTTTATGTGTTAACATTAACATTTCAAATAAGATTTTCCGGCAATTATTTATGTTTAATTCATGATAGTTAATGATTTTATAGTATATACTTATTTGTTATGCAATTTATATAAAATACTTTCAATTTAATATGAATACAATTTAATATATGAATAATAATTTTCATGGAAGCTCGGGACTATTTTGCTGCAAAAGTAATAAGTAGTTTTATTGACTGTAATGTATAGTTCATGAATACATTTTTATGACTAAAGTTCGTGCACAAATCATACTGGTTTATTTTATATTCGAGAATACAAAACAGAAGGCTGGGAGAATATAATTTATTTATTGACTTTGCAATATTGTAAAGCTTATATGATTCGAAAAATACAATTGACAGCAATTTAATTGAATTTGTATAAAAAAATATCATAAATTTAATTGAAGGGTTGAAATATAATAATAAGTTATTCCATATTAATGAAATTTAAATGAATTTCTAAAAAATCATAAAATTTTTGTAAAATATCTAAAAATAAATTGCATTTTTGTGAAAATTCATAAAATTTGGTGATAGATCATCAAACTGTAATGAAATTTCATTGTATATCTAAAGTTAAGTTAAGGAATCATAACTTAATTTTGAATAACATTGTTTTGGGACAACATTCTCTATACTGTTTAAATTTATATGATAACAAATTGAAATTGTTAAAAGCAGCATTTCTGTGTTATTAAGACAGTACAATGAACTCAACAAGAACACATATAAACTTACTTTTATTATTAACAGTAACTAAATAATTTTAAACGCTATGAGAAAACAATCCTATAAAGCAAAAACAATAAAATCCCTGTTAACTATTATTATTACTATAATTTGTACATTTTAAATTTTATTTGATTTTCCTGACAACAATTATATTGTTTAAACTAATGTCCGCTGTTAACTTTGATGATCAATTTGAATAATAATCGCTAAATTTCTCTAAATGTCATCACCACTGTTTTCTTCCTGGTAAACAAGCTAATCGTCACCATGCTATTATAATTGTTGTAAAAAAGTATTAATATTAAGTGGTTTGCGTAACTGTCTTCTGCTACTAGAGTCCTCGGGCCATTGGGAACCTTTCGATTTTCATGTAATGAGCGTTCCCAGCCAGTCATCGTGTGCTTTTTCTTAATTGCCCGTGTTAATTGGAGAGAAGATGGTTTCGTTAAATTAAGTGGCAAACAATGGGAGAGCAGCCCGAGGAATTGGGAATGTATATGGATATTATAGTGGGACCGGGTTTTCTTGTTGATTATAAAATAATAACTAACTTCCTTTATTGCAAGTTGTTAAATTCTGTATTTCACTTGGTTTTTACTTTTACTATAGGCCATAAACATTATTTATAATTTTGCTATGTGTGCAATAATGTTTTTTTAAATTATAATGACTTAATCAAAATATTAACCTAAAGGCAAGTATATATCAAATGAAAAATATTACAACATTGTTCACTGTTAAATGTTATACCAGAAAATTTTCTAATTAAGTTAAAACTAATTATATACGTTTTCTGTATAACAGTTTCTTATTACATATTATGAAGTTAATTTTTTTAATATATTTACAAATTATTTTTATAATAAAAGTAGAAAAAATCATGTTTATTACACGTGAATCAAGTCTGATTGGGTTTTACTAAAAGTACCTATTTTTATGTTTTGAAATAGCAAATAAGAATAATCTTTTACTTAATAACGAAACAACAAAAAGTTAATTAAATTAAAATTAAATATATATGTATGTAAATATATAATCCAAATATTATAATTATTTATTAAATATTTACTTAACAAATATAAAAATAAATAAATTTGCTTTATTCACCGCATATTCCAGTTAATAAGTAATGTTTTTCCCTAACTATACTTTTAACACGAAACATTAGTAATTCCTTCGTTATTTACTCAGTAAGTATTAGGTCTGTTCCAGCTACCAGTGACTGTCCGTGATTGTACGGAGCATGCGGAGTACGCATTTCACTACGAATTATGGTTACTGTACATGCTCCTGACAGTCCGTGACTGTCAAGGACTGTTGCTGAAACAGACCTAATATGTTTTTTTTGAAAAGTTAGATTGAATAAGATTGATTTGAAATGTTTTCATTCGTAGCTACATTATAGACAAGAATAGTAAAAATAGTGAAAAGTCAATCTTATTTCAAGTACAATTACCTTATCCAATAATCATAAACTAAATTGAACAAAAAAATGCCACTAGTACTACTACTAAATTAGTTTTATAGAAGCTAATAGTAAAACATTGAACATAAAATAACAAGAACTCTTCATTATTGTTATAATTGTTCTAGTAAGTAATTCGTAGTCTTTATGTAATTTTCAAATTGGCTTAATATATTATTGTAATAATAATATAAATAAGATACAGAAATGGTAAAAATGTGTGATGCCTAGAAAATAAATTGTTTTTTAATTTATTTTCAATTTAATAATAAATTATACAGCATGTAAGACTTAAATAATGAGAAAAAATTTCATTAAATTTGAGCGTTAGTAAATAATTAGAAATAAGTGCTATTTAATTACATATAGTTTTACGATGTGTGCATGTAGTAAGCATGAACAAACTATATGAACGATCGTGAGAACTAGTGTCGAACAGCCAGTAATGCATAAGTGAAAATTGTAAGGAAAAAAGTTTTCGTATTATACAATACCTACATAATGTTATTTGTCTTTGTTGTATTTCTTTTTATTATTTCGTTGAATATCCAAGTATGTGGTAAATAAATATATTACTTTTTTTGGGACATATAATAATTTTTTTTTAATTTAATAATAACAAAAGTGATACTATTTTCACTTTTTTTTTAATTATGTAAAATTTTCTTTAAAATTGATAGATTTACGTTGAATTTTGATTAAATTTCTATGAATTTGACAAAAACAAATTAGATTAATGATTTTTTTGTAATTTTTTATTTGGTTTTCAAAATATTGGTGAAATTTGAAGTAACTTCATTAAATATTACCAAATACCGATAAATAATATTAAAATTTTATTGAATTTGATAAAATAATAAACGATTTTCAATTTAATTTCACCAAATTTGGAAAATCTCTCTCGTGTTTATTTAAATTTCTATGAATTTAGCCAAAATCAAATGTTGAATTTCGATTAAGTTTTATGGAATTTACAAAATATATTAGTACATTATGTTTATATTCCATTAATTTTAACAAAATATCGCAAATTTCGTTCAATTTCGTTGAGTATTTATAAAATTTCATTGAATTTTATATTACATATTCGATTCGAACGAAATTGAGAGAGATTGTAGGGAGGATAAATAAATGAATGGAAAAAAAGAAATAGTCCAACCAAAAAGGGGTTTATAAACCTCATAGAGGAGGTGGCGAAACTCTAGAACCTGAGTACAATCGCCAACATAATACATATTCGATCAAATACCGCACTAATTTTTAGCAAATAATTTTTAAGGTTTTAATGATATTTCACTGTGTTTGGTGAAATATCTTTGAATTTTGAATAGTTCTTTTAGATTTTGTCAAAATATAATAGTAGAAGTTTCATTAAGATTAGTTAAATGGGTTTCGATGAAATTTTATTTAATTTGTTATAATTGAATTTCGGTAACATTTCATTTAACACTCGACGATGTTAAACAAATTTAATGAAATTCAATGGAAAATTGGACAATTCAATAAAATGTTATTGAAATGTTAATAAAATCGAACAGTTCTTAGTAAAACTAAAAAACTTTACAATATATACTGAAGATTAATGAAATTGTAACGTAATTTGATTAAATTCAATAAAATATTGTCCAAAATCTTTAAATTTCATAAAAACAACAAATTCTAACAAATAGCTGAATGAAATGAAATAAAAAATTAACTATTTTTTTACAGAATATTCAATGGTATTTAATTTGATTCATTTTCAGAATTTTGTAAAAATGAATTGATGTTCATAATATTTTCTTGATATTTCATAAATATTTAGTAAACTTCAATTGAACTTCAGTCAAATTCTCTACTAGTTTTTCTAGAAATTAATAATAAACATTTAAAGATTTTTTTCTTCTAAACTTGAAGAAATGTAGAACATTTTAAAGAAATTTCATCAACATTTAGCGAAATTCAGTTAAAATTCCATATGGGGTCAAACATATAGCTTTTGTCAAAATTTAATATTTTCTTTTGAAATGCAACGATTACTTGAACAATTTTAAGAAATTTCGTCATATTCTTCCTAATGAATTAATATATATATATAATATAAATTAATACCAATATTACAATTAGAAAATCATTAACTGTTAATAAAATTTCATTAAATGAGATGTTCAGACGCATATTGGTATAATTCAAGAAAGAATATGTAAATCTAAAGTTTTGATATATTTATACCGGTTTCTGTCTAATAGTAATAATTAGACATTCAAGAATAATTAAAAATATATTATTAAGTGTCTCAAATTTTATTTATAATAAAATATTAAATGCGGAACTTCATTCTCAGCATAATTACAAAAAAATTATAAAAATATACCACTTCTGTGAACAAATCATTAATGTAGACGAAATATTATAAAATGTGACAAGTTATTGAATATCGTTGAAAATGATGATATATTCATACTTACAAGCATTACTAAAATGATATTTTGGATTTGATAAAATTCACTCACAAATACAAAATTACTAGAAAGCCTAATACAGAAGAGGGTTTTAAAGTACAGGAAACTACCGAGAATTAAAAAAAATTGCACGCAAACATTGTTTAAATGATTGTTTTCGTGAACCCCCGAAAAGAATTTAACAGACATTTACATACATACATTTATTGCCATTAAGATGTATAAATACTTTCTTTAATAAAATTCGAGAAAGTGTAAATAAACTAATAATTTTTTTATGAACAATTTAAAATATATGGTTCATTGCCATATATTTTAAATTATTCATCAAAGGTAAATACTAAAAAAAAAATATTTTCCAAGAGTAAATGAAAGAATAAAAATTTATACAGAATTGAGTTGGGTTGTTTCTCTGCTCTTCTTGGTAACTTTCTCTTGAAAGTTGTGTGGTTAAGGGGTTATTAAACGGTCTTACATAGAATTGAACCCTTAATACTATTCAAATTATCGCATAATGCACCAATATCAGTTTACTTGAGCTTATGTATGTATGTTGGCGTTCTACTCATGTTTGTAGATCCATTTTGCTTAGATCACTTCCATTTTCTATTTTTTTTATTCTTTGATAGATTTCATTCTACTTCTTTCTGTCTTTCGTTTCTTTTTCCCATTCATTCACTCCCATCATTGCGAGGTCTTTCGTTACTTCCTCCATCCATATCTTCTTGGGTCTTCCTATTCTTCTTTTGCTTCCTGATTTCCATCCCATTGCCTGTTTTATCGTTTCATTCTCACCGTTTCTCCATATGTGTACTAGCCATCTTATTCTCTATTGCTTTATTATCTTTACGACTGTTTCGTTATTTAGCTCTTTATCTATTTCTTTGTTCGTTTTCCTTCTGTATGTCCCTTCACTCAGCTTTGTTGCTCCCATTATTGTTTTCATTACCTTCCTTTCGAAAATTTCCAATTTGTTTTCGTCTTTCTGTGTCATCGAGAGTGTTTTAGTAGCATATGTTATTATTGGTCTTATTAGTGTTTTGTATATTTTTATTATCGTTTCTTTCTTCAGATTACTGTTCTTTAGTGTCTGATAGTTAGCATAGTATGCTAAGCTTGGTGTAGGAGTAAAGGATTGGAAGTTAATGTGGATAAATGTTTT
>JARJED010091407.1:0-10550 GCA_030264515.1 Sepedophilus sp. GC000190 | reverse complement strand
TTAAATTGAACGAAATTAATGAACTTTTACGAAAAAAATTCTGACATTTCAAGATAATTGCATTTTATCAGCAAACACTCAACTTTTCTTGAAATTCTAACGAATTTATCAGAAAAACATTGCATTTTGATTAAATTGAGTAAATTTTGAGGAAATTTAATTGAATTTGATACTAATGAAATTAACTCATAATATATAACAAAAAACGTATTGTAATTTATATTTATTGAATTTTTTATGAATAAGTTGTTTTGCAAACATACTATGTTACGGTCCCGTAATAAAATTTTATAAACAAAAAGTGTATCGAGATTTCAAAATGTTGAGAACTACTTGCTAATATAGTCGCTCTGATTTTTCTTTAATGTCAACAAAATTTAAATTAATCGTGGACAAGGAATTGTAAAATGTTCACGGAAGACAAAATGCCAATCAAAGGAATGCAATTGTCCCATACACATCAAAATGTCATCCAAGTGTTAGCTGTTTTAATAAATAATATTTTTGTGATATTCTTTTCATTTACAAATTGGTTACAATAAGTATAATGACAACTTGTATAAAAAAATTTAGTCCATATTTAGTTTGAGGTTATGTTAATTAACTAAATTTTCAGTATTTTGTTTGATGTATTGAAAAAGTTACTTTAATTTTCCATTATTTTTTGTTCTATTTTAAGTAGTATTAGTATATAGTATATTTTAAAATGTAAAATTAATAAATTGTTTAACCAAATATTTCTGATATTTTATTTCACAAAAAGTCTAGTTAATTTTTGTAATATATTCATGTCATAAACATACTCAACTGGAAATATGTTTTATAAAATGGCTAGTCGTTTTGTAAAATGGCAATGTTCTACATTCTGGCAGTGGTTTCAAACTAACCCCTCATTTAGAGCAAGATATAACAACGTTGTAAGTTGATATTAGTGTCAGCTTTATTTTATAAACAGGAAGATAAATTACAATTGATTGCTATAATTTAGCATTGTTTCATCTGGAAGAAAAATGTATTAATGGCAACCCGATATTGAGCGTCATTGATTTTGAAAAACACAAATTATACAAAAATACTCATAACTTCATCTTATACCTACACTCACCTGATTTTTATTGCACAAAATTTACAAGCAAAGGCTTTCGAAACAAAGCTTTAGACATTCAGTATTTAATTAAATAACACATTAGGTGAAATAAATTGGCTGTGTATCATTCACAAACAATATAAATCAGAAACTATGCAAAATGATCAGAATTAAGGATTGTAATTAGTATTTCCATTTGGGACACCCTGTATAAAATAATTATAATCATACCCACAAAACCTCCACGTGTATTTATAAAATGAAACATTTTAAAAATAAACATTTTCTTTAAATTTTTCATCTATAGGAAAATTTATTAAATTACACCGCGCCCTTTCGCCTAGGGCGCGAGAGAAACTATGCGAAACTCGGGCCTACGAGAAGTTTCTTCATTATAGTTATTAAATTACATGTAAGTTCGGTTGTTATCAGAGATGAGTTCCGTGTAATTGCTAATTCACTATGTTAATTAACCTCTCCCGTTGCCATGGTTATGCGTGAAAATTTAAAATTCCATCGAACACGATGTTTGATCGAATTCCAAAATTTCAGGATTAATTTATTTATTATTTTTTCCATGGAGGTTTACGTTTGTTAAAAAAAACAATGTGAGTAATTAAACAAAAATATTAAATGTTGCTGCCCCCCTGGAGCGTCGGTTCTTTCAGACTCAAAAACTTGGAACGTAAAAATACTGTGAACAATACCGAAGGGCTTTGTGCGTTTTTAATTAAATATTTCTTGTCGTGTATTTTTTTAATTAATGTGCATCGGATTTAGATTTAAATATATAATTATTGCAATATGTAAGCTTTAATTATATATAATTAACAAATTCCATTAACTAATTATAGAATTATTGAATATGTTGTGTGATTATATAAATAATTAGTTGTGTTCATTTCAATAAATTTAACATAATATATCATATATTGAATTGAGTTGGCGGTTACTTGTTTAAACTGCATTATATTATAAAAGTAAAATGTTTTTTTAAGTTTAAAAATATATATTTATTGTTGACGACAATTGTTTCGGTCACACTGTGTCTTCTTCGGATGGTATTAATATATTTAATAAATCCCGACGTATATTTCAAAATCAGATATTACAATAATCTGCAAATATCTATCATGTACCAGATATCAATTGGTTAGAGTAATTTATTGAAATAAATACTAATTTGCGTATTATATTACATTTGAAAATGTCTGGATACTAAAAAATAAAATAATGTCCCCCGGCAAGATAATACCCTAACAAATACACGGAAATTGATAGGGGCTTTATCTAAGAAGCGCCACAAATCCCAACCAAGAATATCAAATATCAATCTCCTCCACTATAAACCCAGCAGCAAACTTAAACAGGCCCCCGCAAACACATACATATATACACACGCACCCCACCACATTCCCCAAACCCCTAATAATCTCACGCACCCCCTCCCCGCATCAATTTTCCCCGCCGGAGGTGTTGAAACGTATATATTTTTTCTGCACGTTTTGAGCTCATCTCGCGACGATTCGAGTACTCACTTAAAAACTTAGTTCGCAAACTGAATAATTACACCGGGGGACCCAGAGAGTTGCTAAACAATTAGCATACACGATATTGTATGAATGATTATGATATCCTGGAGGCACACTATGTATAACAAGATCTTGTTGTTGAGGAGATAAGTGGATTCAGCTTCTTAGCATTTATCAGGTGATATCAAGTGAGAAAGGCAGTCGGGTGGAAACCCATGGCTGGGTCGTAATATATTATGCAGGGTCTCACTCTCAACAAATATGCCTGGATATAAATAAATTTCATCTTAGGAACCCCAAATGAATAATAATGTGTTAAAATATAAAGCTGGAATTTTTATGGAAGTATTAATAAATACATCGCAAAAAAATAAGAAATTGGTAAACATTGTTGATCCGATTTTTTACAGTTTTACAAATTAATATTTTAAATTAATGAATGAACGTTATTTTTATATAAGATATGCGAATTACGATTATCAAATCTATATATAATATATCTAAGCCGTCAAGAAAGAAGTCAGAATGCATGCACATTCACTATTACACAAATAGATGGCATTAAAGTGTCTAGTTGTTTAATTTGATATTTTCTATTCAATTGCAAATATAGTTTAAATGAAGAATTAAAAAAAAATCTGATAATTTCTTGCAATTTTATATGAAACAGTCCATTGCACAGAAACCCAAATTTTACACAGCATCGTATAATACGCAATAGCAGCGTGTGAAATGCTGGCTATATTAAATTATTTAGCATTATTCCTATGCACCATACATCCTCGCTAAGTAAATATTACATTCCAGTTTAATACCAAAATTCAGGTATTAAACTCCTCAGCTACATTAAACATGCCGACCATATTAAACATTTAGAAGCTACGTGTGCCCTACTTCTAAATAATAAATTCACACCTATTTTCAGGATATTTGTAATGGCTATATCGCATATCACATAAAAAATCAATTCTTATATATGCACACTCTCCTGCGTGTATCAATAAAGATTTGCAAGAAATTGAATACCAACCCTCCCTCTTTTTTCTGAAAATCTATTCATATACACATATAAAATCAGGTAAATAAGCTTGAAATCGAAAAAGAAACGTGGGGATCTTCGAGGAAAATACATTTTGTGCAAGGGGATATAAATTAGAATTTTATTTATGCAATAGAGACAAAGCATACATTATAGTGAACCTTTCTGTTTGCCAGTGTATCAAATTTAAACCCAGTAGAGCCCCGGTGTGTTTATTTTTAATCATTGCGGAGCAAACACTCCTTCGCCACTCAGCCATAACATGTGCATATGTAATCTGTGTATGATTTCGACAACAATACTTTTGCGTGGCCAGCGAACCTGCAGTCTGGAGTGCCTGATTATTTAATAGGACTGTCAATATCGTTATAATTAGTGTGCTGCATTTGAAAGGCTTTTTCGTACGTAAAAGTGCAGAGTGTAATAATGATTAACATAATTTAAAATTAGCAACAAGAAAAAAATGCAGAAAGGTTATTAAAATTATACACCGAAACACAAGCCGCATTTACCTCGAGGCCCTTAGATTGAAATACAACCAAATCTATTATGATTGTATCGTTAAAAATGCAAAGTATTCCAATCTCATTCCTTAGGACATATCTCTCTTTTTATATCTTAAGCATTCTATCTCTAGCGCCAGGTGGCAATGTATTTTGATCGGATGCAGCTCTAAAGTTGTCAAATTTTAAGCGAATATCAAAGTGTCTGGATTTTTTGAAAAAAAAAATCATAATCATAAAATAAATAAAAATAGACATGTGTCAAGGTTTTGCTGCCTCTGAAGTTCGTAGGAAGATCCCCCTAATCAGAAACCTCCTCGAAAATGAACAACTTTCAATACTCTCATAACGGAGATACAAACCAAATATCAGGTTAATGTCCCCGTATATAAATGTTACCAAAAACCATCTGACAAGGTATCTGGGGATCACCCTACTTATCCACGAATTTTATGTTAGCATCCCACTTCAACTGACCCCACATCTGGCTGACTTAGAAATCATTACAGTCACAGTTCACTTGGTGGGTCTATTCGTGCCATATGAGTTGCTATAGTACGTTGCTAATACACATACGTGCATACTTATGAGTGATTTAAACGCCAGGCATACTCAGTTCGGGGACATAGTTGTCAACAGGAACGGAGTGACCTTTGGACAATGCGCTTCTTAGACTTCCTATCATCACTAATTGATCATTTCGTCTGCACAGACAGACTTCACACTTTTATCGACCTGGAGTGCTACATAGGAAATACGATCACTTCTGACAATCTGCCTATAATCCTGAAAATAATATTAGGCAAGCCCCTTCCAGAAAAAAGGGTTAGATGCCAGAATCCTTCGTCAAATCATCAAACTCACGAAAGGCGGCAATCACATCAGAACTAAACATTCGCGACGGGAAAAAATTCTGGAATCGTTTTATCGCTTTAACAAGTCGATAGCATTTACTCGACGAAAACAACTCTGTAGTCCTTGAAAACCAGGACAAGGTCCTCCTTTTACAACGTCACCTCCAGGAGACTGTCAACTCCAAACAATCCCATTTTTGATCAACGCCACCGAAAATGCCATAAGACAATTCGTATCTCTTGACTATCCGGTAACATTTGACAACGAAGACGCATTCTTAACGAGTGTAACAATTGACGACTTAAAAGAACTTACCAAGGTCACAAAAAAAGAACCCCAGGTGATGACGGTATAAGTAAAATGTACCTAAGTCACCATCCCAAAAACGCCATTAAATACCTAGCCCAGATCTATAACTGCTGCCTTCAGCTATCTTTCTTTCCATTGAAATGGAAACAATCTAACACTGTCATGATCCCGAAACCATTCAAGAACCCCAACCAGGTCAAATCCTACAGACAAATATTTTTACCAAGCATCTTGGGAAAAATCTTCGAACGTGTCCTTGAACGTAGTATCAGATCAGATACCGAACAGAAAAACCTTCTACCTTCACAGCAGCACAAATTCAGGGCTAATCACTCTACACAAAATCCATCTCCACTATGACGTCTCAAGGGCCTTCAACTCCAGTGAATACACGCTCGCAATCTTTTTGGACTTCGAGCAGGCATTCGACAGAGTTTGGCACACCGGACTGATAACGTCTTCCCCATAACAGACCTTAAAGATTTCTATGTTTGCAGATGACACGGCCTTCTGGTGCAGTCCTGAGAAAACCGACATTGTCCCCAGAGATATGCAGAACCAGCTGAACTGTTACGTGCTGGACGGACAGGTGGATAATATCCATCAACCCAAGGAAAACGCAATTGATCCTATTTCGTTATCCCAACCTCTCACGCAATCCGAATCAAAATTCAGCGGATGCGATGGTCAGCATCCACGGCCCCATGATTGAACTGAAGGCGTCACCTTCCACCGCACCCTCAACTGGTCCCATGACGAACAGCATACCCTGGACAAAATGAGGAACCGTGCCAGACTTCTGTCTGTCTTCAGCGGAAGTATCCGTGGATGCTGCCCCGAAACTCTCATCCATATCTACAACCAATACATCCGACCTCTCCTCGAGTTACCGATTGCTCATATATTCTACCCTACCTAATCACCTCAGACAAACCTTTGTTCCCTGCGAGAGAGCAATCTTGCGCAGAATACATAGGCTGCACTACCGGCACCCGTCTCACCTTGTCTACGGGGATACCAACTCTGTAGACATTATATCCAGATTGGCACGCCTTCATTCCAGATATGCCACTCAGACTCTGGGTGGCAATAACCCTGGAGCCCAGGAAATCCTGAAATCTCCATGGTACAGCACCAGAAGAAGAGTCCTGACTAAACGTCCGGTCAGGAAATTCAAGCTTCCACCTGTCAGAGTCCTCGCCACCTGGCGATATCCAGGACTTACTGGATACCGTTCCGCTAGCCTTACTCTAACTCTGTCCAAACACAATATTTAAGCGCGCCATAGTATTGTTAATGCATGCCATTCTATTAATGTTCTTCACTACTAGGGGTGAGTTTTCTGGGTTTCCTCACTCCCCAGAGCGAATTCTTAGTAGTGCGTCACGTCCAAAATGGTCCCAGCCACTCCCAACCAAAATCTATTCAAAATTACAAACATAACAAACAATAAAAAAAAATGGTTGAAGTACACAGGAATAGTCTAGCAACAGACCATTTAAAAAATTTCGAATCCCAACAAAATGCAAAATAACCTAAATTTATTAAATAAACGATTTTTGAAATTGAAATTGAAGGATTTTGCTAAGAGGAGGACATCTTCATCCATTTTTTGGCGGAAATAACGAGGACAGATAGAAACGTAAAGACAGAGGAGGTGGATTCGCAATTTTGGAAGAGAAACCTATGCTGCGGAAGAATAAAATAATGAAGAAATTTATGCAATAGGAATAGAGAAAGAAATTTAAGGGAAAAGAGCAAATTTTATCTGCGAGCATTATCCGCCAAATACGACAATTAACAAATATGAATTTAGATCCCTACTAGAATAACCAGACACTATAATAGGAGGGGACATAAACGCAATAGATCAATCATGGTTGACCAGAAATATAAATAACAACGGAATAATACTGAGCCGAACAAGGAGCGACCCAAGAAAGTTTTGAATCTGGAGACTACATTCTTACTAATATGCGAAAGATATAGATACGTAATAGATATTATATTTACAGTAAGAAGAAACTATCCGAAAAATATAGAGACGCCGTTAAAGTTATCATCGAACTACTTCCCGGTCATAACAATTTGTTGGAAGAGAAGCGGAAAAGATAGCCATATAGTGCGTAATATTACATAGTAACTAATACTAAACAAATGTGCCTAACTAGGACAGATTTGTTTAATATTGGCAATAATCCGCAAATGCAATGCGCCTCGTCTAGTATTTAAGACGGGCGCAAATTAATAATTAATCAATAGTATGTATAAAGTTGCCATACCTGTAAGATGTAGTATTATTAATAAACGAAGAGTTAATATAATTAAGAAGAAGTGCCATTCTCTACAAGGCGATCCTACAGACTACCCAATAAGGATAAGAATCAAAGAGGACCACGATTGTTATCCGCTACAGCCACCATAAAGACAAGAACAAATTTAAAAACATTAGAAGAAAAATAAAAAGAAATTGAATGCTCAGAAGAAGAAATACAGGAAGAGGAAATATAAGAGGAAACAGAAGAACTTACAAGGAAAGCATCGACGAAAATATCAGAAAAATAATCCAAAAGAGTGTGATGAGTTAAGGGAATATGACAATGAAAAGGAAAAGATAATCTCAAAAGATACGTTAAAGTGGAAAATACGGGAAATAAAAATTAAGAAAGCACAAGCAAGGCTAAATCCTAAAATGAAGCCATAAGGAGCATGGCAGACAAAAAAAACGGAATGATAAGGTTTTCCACTTTGCTGGAAGCAAGCATTTATAATTACCATACCCAACGGAGAGAAGAATACTAGAAATCAGGAAAACATATGACCAATCAGCCTGCTAAGCCGGCTCGCAAAAATTACCGATGGTATACTAGAGAAAAAAATCAAATAAAAAGCGGAAAAGCTGAAGATAATAAAGGCCAGCCAATTTTGATTCAGATCCGGATTAGCGGCTGTTCAGCAGGTCTTGATGCGATCCTAAAAAAGGATAAAATACCGTAGAACAGAATGATTTAGGCGTGTCTGGACATATGCATACGATAAAGTTTGGAAAATAGAATTATTACAGAAAATGAAGGAATATAGGTGTAAAAATGGATGATGAAGATGCCGTTGTCTTGCCTATATAATCTATAGGGTGAAGAAGTTTAAGAATCAAAAATTGCAGAGTAACAATTGCCCTAGCGTTCGCTACTTTCCCCGGCCCTTTTCTACATATTCGTGAGCGAAATTCTAAGATTTCAGAGAAAATAAGTACACTTACTACAGTTTGCGGATGATAGGCCATTGCAACAGGAAGAGAGGTGGAAGGCACAAGAAACAAGATGAAAAAGGTAATAAAACAGATTGACAAATACTTAAAGAAATGGAAAATAAAAATCAACAAGAAAAAAAACGCAACTAATGGGGAGGAACACACGGAAGGACCAGTTAATACATTTCAGCGGAAGTGGTGCTAATCAAAGCAGATGGAAAATCGTATGCCGACCTACTCAAGTCGGCCAAGGATAAAGTAAAGAATACAGAAATGTCCACAAAAATGAGAAGTGCCAGAAGTACAAAGACAGGTGATTTGCTGCTGGACCTTAACCCTGGAGAGACAACTAAACCAGTGGGTGTCGAACTCAAATCCAAAATCGACTCTGCCACAATTGTGGTCAAAGATCTGACAACAAAAGAACACACAGTCATTGTTAAGATCTAGATATGTTGTCCACTAAAGAGAACATAAAACTTGAAAAGGAACTTACTCCTTGAACTAGCGAATACCGGCTAATTTCGGTAAGACCGGCATACGGGCAAACGCAGACAGCGACAGTCGGAGTTAACGAGAGTGCGAAAGAAAGACTCTTAAAAGCGGGGAGTTTGAGAATCGATCTGTCTCTATGCCGGATTAGAGACAGAACTGAGATACGGAAATGTAAAAAATGTTGGGAGTATGGGTACCAAGCCAGATCGTGTCGAAGGAAAGACCGAAGCAACCTTTGCCTAAGGTGTGGAATAGGAGAACACAAAGCATCGGCGTTCGAAAAGTAAGTGCACTGTCCAATATGCGAGGCAAGCGGAGCAGGTAGCGCATGGTGCCCAGATTTTCGGAAAGCTCTGAAAAAGAAAAGAAAATCCAAGAATGCCCAAGTTCCTCCAAGTTAACCTTCATTCGTGCCACAAAGCACGTTGAAATGCATAGAAATCCACGTGGAAATTATATGCGAACCAAACACGAGGCGTGTGAAGGCAGCTGGTTGATACGTCGATGACGAAGGACTAACGGCAATCTGGGTGAACAGAGATGCACCGAAAAGAAAATGCTAACATCCCATGTGCTCATCAGAACAATACAAAACTGTCAGGTCCAGGAAGACGAGACGCTGAGTGATCGCAATTATATTTATTTTAAAATGGAGGAGACATCACACCAAGTTCCGAACCAAAATGTCAACAAGTGGAGAATACAAACCCTAAAACCCAGGAGTGGTCGTGGCAACCTTCACCTCCATTGCTAACAAAAATTACGTGATGGCAGCGCGCGAGTTTACTGTTGCACTGCACAAAGTGTGTGGCGCGTCGATGAGAAGGATTGGTGTCATACGCCGCAACAAGGAAGTGTACTGATGGAATAGCGAACTCTCCTATGCAAGGAAGAAGTGCCAACAGATGAAGCTAACAAGAACAAGGAGGACTAAAACCACGGAGGAGATAGACAATAGTATCAGTGCATACAGAAATTCCAGGAAAGTGCTCCGGGACCTGATAAAGGAGAGCAAAGAGAAGAAATGGAGGGAAATCTGCAAAGATATCGACAAAGGCATCTGGGGATGGGCCTATAAGATCATCCACAGACAACTTAAGACCCCCACATTCCAAGCTGCTCTCACTTTAGATGAGAAGCGAGAAATTGCGAAAGAGCTCTTTCCTGCCCAAGAGCCACATAGGTGAACGTACTGGGAGAAGAAGAACCTGAGCCGGTTACCTACGAAGAGGTCCTAACCATCAATGAAACGATGGATTTCTACATTGTGAACGGCATATTTCCAGATATCTGAAAAAAAGCACGGTTGGTACTTCTTCCGAAGCCCGGAACAGAGAGGCTGGGCGTATCTGCATGTAGCAGTCATTGATCCTACATCCAAATTAAGATCAAAATTATTTATATTTTAACTAATAAATTCACTCGCCAAATTTCTAAATTAATTTCCTTCTTTCACACAACACAATATTTTACATATTGT
>JARJED010091323.1:0-10174 GCA_030264515.1 Sepedophilus sp. GC000190 | reverse complement strand
CGCGTCAGACTTGAATGAATGTTGTGGAAAACTGTGTAGCAAAGAGAAAAATTGAAAGTTTGAAGAATATGAGAGCGTTCATGACTCGATGTATGGACGTTGCCGAAGCAAAAGAGGTATTTAAGGATAGGAAAGCATGGAGAGAACTAGTGCGTTCCACTTAAATACATAAATCTGTAAATGACTTTTGAACAAGTCGTTTGCCTATCTCGCAAAGAGATCGGAGTGACTTCTGTGTATAATTTATAAAAGTTCAATTAAAATAGTACTCGTATACATAGTATTATAATACATCACCAGGTAGCGCTTCGCTATAACCAACCAACTGACCAATGTAGTAAATTATCCCCTCCACTACATTCCTATCACATGTGCTTGTTTAGAGTTCTACTTTGCCGGCGAAGTTCCTTTTCTCGTTAGCTTCTATACGGTGATACATGTTATAAACATGAAGGTACGTACAAAAAATTGTTAATATTAGTTGAAGTACACAATATTAATTAATAATAATGTTGTAAACAAAATCAGTGGCCCTTTAGGCATCTAGATTACGATAAAATACACGAATATATGTTAAGATGCTCGTGATATTAATGGATGTGTCATGTTTCCCATGCTGTCATCACACAAACATAAACTTTTCATACAAGAAAAATAAAATTGTTGTGCTACGCGGATACATAATTTTTTAGCCCGTGTTAGCCTACTATGTTAATTTTTCATCGAGCGTTTGTATGATTCCGAGCTTAATTTTAGCTGAACGTGTCGTACCCGGCAACGGGTTGCCAGAAACTCTTCGATGTGGTCGATGAACACAAGATTCGTATCTTTTATGAAAAGCGTATGGGCACAGAAGTAGAGGCCGATCCTCTAGGCGATGAATGGAAAGGTTACGTGCTCCGCATTGCCGGCGGCAACGACAAACAGGGTTTCCCGATGAAACAGGGAGTGTTGACCACTGGTCGTGTTCGTTTGCTGTTGTCCAAGGGACATTCATGCTATAGGCCGCGCCGTACTGGCGAACGTAAGAGGAAATCCGTGCGTGGATGCATCGTCGATGGTAATCTCAGTGTGCTCGCTCTGGTCATCGTCCGTAAAGGAGAGCAAGTAAGTTTTCGTGTAGTTAGTCGAATTTCACTTGTGTGTAATATTGGAAGCCTACATTTTGGGGCCGGTGACTGGTTGCTATAATGTATATTTGTAATTTTCTGAATGTACGTCCAGTTACCAAATATAGTAAACAAAATATTAGACGGAGAAGTGTTAAATATTGTGTTCAGAATTGGATTAGTGCATGCATATTATTTACAGGAGTGTAAAGTACGGAAGTATAGTATTCCAAAACATATAGTGCCATTACATCTCCAGACTTTTCAAGTGTTTTTGTTAATACAACCCTTGCAGATTTTAAGAAATATCTGCTTGGCAAAGTGATTAACAGCGCCAATGGGACAGGGTTGCCACCTATCCGGACTTCAAATTTCGTTCTTAATCTCCGGTTTTGATCAAAATTATATTGTTTCTTTGTTATTTGTCAAAATTTATATGCAATTACTTTAGGTGCACTGTTTCTGAAACTCTTGGTCTTCATGTATCCGTTTGGAATATTTGGTGACCCCACGTACTGCGTTTGCATTAACTTTACGTTGTGGTGAAATTGTCAATAGATAACCTGAAATTTTTGACAATTGAACTAAACTGATATTTCCTTTTGTTTTGGCAGACAAAATAGCATTTTTAATGCATAAAGTGACGCACTTCTAACTGATTTATCACTTGAAATTAAATATCATTGGTATTTAAGGATGTTTTAATAACCGAATGGTATTACTAATAGTCTTAAGCCAGATGTCGGCAACACTGCGCCATGGCGCCCTTGGTGTGATTTTTATGCACCCTCACCATATTACATTCATACGGTGTTAGGAAATCAGTTCTGTGGTACGCTCATATGTATTGTTAACCAATCGAAATGTGCAAATTTGAACCTTTTGTAGTTCGTCCCAAAGGCTCCTTCCATAATATAAATGGTCTTGTGTGCTCCTAAAGCCACTACCAGACGGTTTTGTGTGCTCCCAAGGCCACTACCAGATGGCTTTGTGCGCCCTCAATAACTTTTGAATTTATATTGCGCCCTCATTGACAAAAAGGTTGCCGACCCCTGGTCTAAGCGACGACTGCAAAAGTACCTACTTCATAAGATACATGAATAAAACCAGTATCTGATCAAAGGTAAGACTAGTAGGTACACGAAATGCCAGGTATGCCTAAATTTTGCTGGCCGCAAATCGTGTTAAAAACCAATTTTCCGTTATTTTTTGCACAATTAAGATTACGTATAGATAGCTATGCATATGCCATTCAAAATCACAATGAGTTTATGGTCTATTGGCCATAATACTCGCTTCATAAACTAAAGGTACGCGGTTCGATTCCTAGCCCAGGCATTATTTTTCAAAATCTTCTTTTTTTTTTATTAAATTATTTATATTATATTGATTTATAGAAAGTGGTTTAAATGCCAAAAATGTTATTTTATCTGCAACTACTTAATTATATTTTTGCAAATTTTGATTAGAATGCTTAAGTTTACACTGGAATTAATAAAAATAGATATTCACAATGAAATACACAAAACTAAAGAAAATTCAAAAAATTGTTGCAAAAGTCACAATTTTGAAAATGGTATTTAATCATCCTCTGCAACTATTTAGTTGTACATATTTTTGAAAATTTTGATTAGATTTTGAAAAAAAATTACTGTGAATTTTTTAATTTACAAAAAATAGTTGCAAATGTCAAAATTTTCAAAATGTTATTTCATCCTAGTATATTTTTGCAAAATTTTCAAAATTTCTAAGTCTTCTTCACATTAGAATGCACGATTTAAAAAAAAAATAGTTGATCTTTTGAAAATACTATTTTATCATCTTTAGCAATTATTCAGTCATATTTTAGCAAATATTTAGTTTTTCATAAAGACCTTTCTTCTACTGTGAAATTTATAAAGCACAATTTTAAAAAAGTACTAAAAATAGTTGCAAAAGTCAAAATTTTGAAAATGCCATTTTTTCTTCTTTGGCAACTATTTAGTTGTATTTTTGGAAATTTAAATTGTATTATAAAAAATGCTAATTCTATAGAGAAATTTGTAAAAGTAAATACTCAAATCTATGATTTTAGAAAATTTACCAAAATAGTTGCAACAGTCAACATTTTGATCGTCTTCGGCAACTATTCAGTTATATTTCTGCAAATTGTGATTATATTTTTTTAATAACCTCAATTCTACTGTGAAATTTATATAGCACGATTTTAAAAAAATTACAATTGCACTAGCCAAAATTTTGAAAATGTCATTTTATCTGCAACTACTTATTATATTTGTGTAAATTTTGATTGAAATATTATCAAAATGCTTAAGTTTAGAGTGAAATTAATAAAAAATAGATATTCACGATGAAATAAACAAAATTCAAAAAAATTTAAAAAATAGATGCAAATGGTCGTCAATATTTTTAAAATGCTATTTACTCATTCTCTGCAACTATTCAGTTTTAGGTTTTAATAAAAAAGGTAAATCTACAGTGAAATTTATAAAGCAGAATTTTTAAAAATTTACAAAAAATAGTTGCAAAAGTCAAAATTTTGAAAATGCTATTTTTTCATCCTTAGCAACTATTTAGTTATATATTTGGAAATTTAAATTTATATACATATTAAAAAAAGAAAATGAAAAATCTAGTGAGTAATTTGTAAAAGTAAATATTTGTACTAAAATCTATGATTTTAGAAAATTTACTAAAAATAGTTGCAAAAGTCAACATTTTGATCATCTTCAGCAACTGTTTAGTTATATTTCTGCAAATTGTGATTAAGTTTTTTTTTAATAACCTCAATTCTACTGTTAAATTTATAAAGCACGATTTTCAAAAATTCACAAAAAGTAGTTGCACTAATAAAAAATTTGAAAATGTTATTTTGTGATCATCAGCAACTATTTGGTTATATTTGCAAATTTTGACTAAATTATTATTAAAAATCCTAATCCTACAGTGAAATTTATAAAGCACATGTTTAAAAAATAGTTGCAAATGTAAAAAATTTCAATATGTTCATCATAGTATATTTTTGCAAAATTTGAAATTTATAAAAATATTTGTATTCACACTGGAAGGCACGATTTTAAAAAAATAGTTGTGACTGTTAAAATTTTTAAAATGCTTTTTATCATCTTTAGCAACTCTAGTTTAAATATTTTAGCAAATTTTAATTAATTCGACTGTGAAATTTATAAAGCACACTTTAAAAAAAGTACTAAACACGGTTGCAAAAGTCAAAATTTTGAAAATGCTATTTTTTCATCCTTAGCAACTATTTAGTTATATTTTTGGAAATTTCAATTTAAATATTATAAAAAATACTAATTCTATAGAGTAATTTGTAAATGTAAATATTTGTACTAAAATCTATGTTTTTAGAAAATTTACAAAAATAGTTGCTACTGTCAACATTTTGATCATCTTCAGCAACTATTTTATATTTCTGCAAATTTATACAGCTCGAATCTCAAAATTTTCAAAATGTTACTTCATCATCCTAGTTTATTTTTGCAAAATTTTCAAAATATCTGAGTGTACCATGTAATTTATAGAATGCACGATTTTCCAAAAAAATAATTGCAACTGTTAACATTATTTGGATTATCTTCAGCAACTATTTAGTTATATTTCTGCAAATTGTGATTCAGTTTTTCTTAATAACCTCATTTCTACTGTGGACATTAATAAAGCACGGTTTTCAAAAATTTTAAAAAAATAGTTGCACTTGTCAAAATTTTGAAAATGTTATTTTGTCTGCAACTACTTAATTATATTTTTGCAAATTTTGATTAAAATATTATCAAAATGCTTAAGTTTACCGTGAAACTAATAAAAATAGATATTCACGAAATTAAATTTTTTTCAAAAAATAGTTGCGCAACAGTCAAAATTTTTAAAATGAAATTTAGTCATCCTCTGCAACTATTTAGTTGTGCTTTTGAAAGTTTTGATTTGGTTTTTCATAAAAAAGGTAATTCTACAGCGAAATTTATAAAGCATATGTTTAAAAAAATAGTTGCAAATGTCAAAATTTTCAAAATGTTCATCATTTTTGCAAAATTTGTGAAATTTAGAAAAGTATTTGTATTCACACTGGAATGCACGATTTTCAAGAAATAGTTGACTATTAAAATTTTATTTAATTACTCATTTTAAAAAATATATATCAAAATTAATTGACAATTAAAATTTCAAAGCTTAGTATCTTTATCTCCAGGTGGCGCAATATATAGCTCAAAAGTTGCGCCTCTTTAAATAAAAATCGGTATACCTGTTTTTTTTAAATTTTTTTTTTCACATTTATTTTCCAATATTTTGAATTTGTTCCATACTTTTGCACCACCCTGTATAATCTGACATATTGAGGTTTTACTGCATTGATAATTTTTTTTTTAAAATAAATATTTTCTATGTATTTGTTTTTTGAAATAGGAAATTCCTGGGCTTACCGACAGCACCGTGCCCCGCCGTTTGGGTCCAAAGAGGGCTTCCAGAATCCGTAAGCTCTTCAATCTAGGCAAGGAAGACGACGTGCGTCAATACGTTGTGAAACGCCCACTGCCACAAAAAGAAGGCAAGAAGCAGCGCTTCAAGGCCCCCAAAATTCAACGCTTGATTACTCCTTCTGTATTGCAGGTAAGCTAAACCAAAATTAGGATCATTTTGAACTAACGTGGGCCATGTACACAGGCAGTTTTTTAAAACCAGTTCTGTTTTTTAAAACGTTCATTGTCATGGTAGATTGAATACATCCAAAGAAGAATTGCTCGATTTATTTAATGATCAGCAATTTTGATTTGATGTTACATTTAGTTTTTAGGTTTTACGCTAAAGTGAACAGTAATTGCTTTGGTGTATAAAATATAACTATATAGTTTGTAAATAAAACGATAAGTTGTACAATAAAATTCCATGTCTGGCCGAAAGTGAAATTGTTCACTTTTGCTTGATAGTTCCTAACTTTTTAATATGAAAATATCTTGCTTGTTAGGTACATAAACTTCTAATAATATCCAAAATACTCTCGTATAAATAGTAATACATCTGTGCTGAAAATACATTTTGCATGAACAGTAAATATTTTAATTTAATGTGTTCGTTAGGTTCGTTAAGACTTAAGGTGCTACTGTGGCTCTGTTGTCACAGAATTTCAGGGTTAATTAATGTTACTTGAATTTAATATTTGCTACTTGAATTTCATAAATGTCAGTTAGATTTAATATTTGCCACTTAGATTTAATGCTTGCCACTTAAATGCTTTTTTTTTTTTCAGAATTTGATATGTGTATGATTATTTTCTTTAGCTGTGATGTTTTATTTATAGCGTAAGCGTCATCGTTTGGCGCTCAAGAAGAAGCGTTGCCTGAAACGCAAGGACCAAGCCGATAACTACGCTAAATTGCTGGCACAACGCAAGAAGGAATCGAAAGCGCGCAGACAGGAGGAGATCAAGAGACGTCGTTCGGCGAGTATGCGTGACAGCAAGTCCAGCACGCAGAGTGCACCGAAGTGATTTGTTTTAAAAGTTTAATGAGAGTAAACCTTGACCTGTGTATTCGAACACAATATTTTTTATTGTTATTATGACGCGAAGGGAATAAATTATGTGCTGGAGTTACTCTCTTTAAAAGAACACAGCTGTTTTTCATTTTTCTTAGTGTAGATCATTTTTCATAACTAATTTTTCATTTTCAGGTAAAACAAAAACAAATGCTGAAATATCAAATTTATTGATATATTTTTTTTAAATTATTCGGTTGAACTCTTGGTGTGTTGAGTTTGTTGTTTAATGCAGTGGAGAAAATTTGTGTTAAAAATGAATTACTCGAGTAGGGTTTGAACCCACTGCCTTGACTTAAGCCCTGGGTTCAAATCCTATTCGAGTAATTATATTTTTAACTCTTACATTTTTATTTAATTATTCAAATTTATATTTAGATTACGACATATGTTCATATAAACTTTTTAACTCAAAATAGTTTCCCCTGTATGCTTGTTGTAAGTTTGTTACGCCAAGTCTGACTCGCCCTGTATAATGAATTATTAACTGCTTATGGCTCTATTAACTAAAAAAGTTGTCATGCCTTTCTATTAATTTGAACAAAGCTGTAACACATTATTTCTTGCATTACTAAAAATTGTGTTATTATTACTATTGAAATTTAGGATTTTATATCTTAGAGTTTATTTCACATTCCATGTACAGGCAGTTTTATAAAACGAATCTGTTTTTTAAAGCGTTCATGTTCATGGTAAAGCAAAACAATATTAAGTGGATTTTAATTAAACTAATTATTCCTCCACTTAAATTTGTTACATAATTTTCCTTTCAGTCATGTATTGGACTATCGCCGCCATTTTATCATTAGGTAAGCATTATTTCATTATTAATATAATATTTATCAGATATTTAAATGATGATATTTTTAAAATAGTCTTCTTTTCCCGGCTGAAAATTGTGATGCCAAAACAAAATTCTGAGTTTGCACTATTCACTACTTGTAACTCTGTGTTTATGAATTGTATTTAATTTTTGTTTTCGTTTACAGATCCATGTGTCATCCTACACTTCACCAGTATCACTCATCGAAATAATAGGTAATTTGATTTTAGTAGCATTTGTTTGACTCTACTAGTTATCAATTTAATTTTTAAATGATGATATTTTTTTAAATTTGTCTTCTTTTCCCGTCTGAAAATTGTGATGCCAAATAAAAATCTGAACGTTCTTTAAACATTTTATTTTATCGAATTACATCCACATGTCTTATTTCATAGTATTTTTTTTTAATTTCAGGTTCATTTCAATTATCAAGAAATGGTTCATTTAAATAATAGGTAATATTTTTAATGAAGTATAAAATCTGAAAATGACTAATTTTCCTCTGTTTGTTTCAGGATGAGAAGTTCCAACTTCTAAGATCTGATAATAAAAATAAATAATTTAATTCTAAATAGTTTTGTTTAATGTATGTACTATTGGTACATAAAATAAACAAAACAAGACAGAATTTAATTATTTATTATTATTATTACTTCGTTAATCGCACAATTTTCATTATATTTGATAATAAATTGTACACATTTATTGTTTTACAATAAAATATAATACAACTTTTATCCAAGTGCTTTTTGAACAATTATTTCTGTTAATTTTTAATTGTTTTAAACCTTGCATTTTTATTATATTATTATATATTTTTTCCACAGCAGCAGCATATTCCTGGATACAAATAATATCCCGTGGAATATAAATAAATCAGTATGGTTAGTGTAAGGGGTGAAATAACTTTAAAAAAAATTACACAATGATTTTCAAAAATTTACAAAAGAAAATGTGATTTTTTTAAAAAAGTAAAAAAAAATAAGTGATTAAAAAAAGAATGGACTTTAATTGTTTCCAAGAAGACAAATGTTTTCCAAAAAGGATGCAATTTTTTTAATTCAAAAGATTTAAAAATATCAAAACTTTGCAAAAAATCGAAAGGAATAAGAAAAAAAATTACACCACTTTGAAAAATGTTTCCAGAAATTTAAAAAATAAAATTAAGCATTTTTGATATTTCATTTAATATTTTCAACAAAATAGTAATTACGAAAAGTTGAATTTCTAAAAATTACAACGAGTTTTGTTTTCATAAAATGAGTTTCAAAAATCAAATTAAAAATAGTTTTGAAAAATGCTTCCAGAAATTCTAAAATAAAATAAATGATTTTTAAAATTTTCCAACAAAAATACGAGATTTTTCCAGAATCCAACAATTTCCAAAAAATATTTCTGTTAATTTAAAAAAAATCAAGTGATTTTCAAATTTCCAAAAAAAATAAGCATTGTTATTTTTTTCTCAATTCTGATTATATTTTAATTATTGAATCAGCATTATTGACATTTTTTATGGTTAAGATGACATTTTTGTTGTTGAAATTACGTTTTTGACAGTAGAAATGACTGTTTTGATTTGGAAGTAATTTTCGATATTAGAAGGCATATTTTAAGGTTAAAATGACATTTTGAAAGAAATTTTTTAACTGTTAAAACGGCATTTCTGACAGTTGAAATAGTAATTTTGATAGTGATATGAAATGTTTGGCAAACAAAATCAATATTTTATGTTGATATTTCCGATTTGATAACGCCAGTAAAAATGTCAATTTTGATACATACTACAATAATAATAAAAATTATTGTTTGATGAAATAATTTCTGATTTTATATTAACATTTTAATGGTTGAAATTGCACTTTTGACAGTTGCAATTACAATTTTTATGATATGATTGAAATGATATTTTGACAATTAAAAGTAAGATGTAATTTTGGCAGCAAAACGGCAGCTTTGACAATTAAAATTACTTTCTGATTTTACAAGAATATTTTAATAGTTAAAACAACATTTTTGAAAGAATTTACATTTTTTATTATTGAAATGCAATTGTTGATGTAATGATGTTTGAGACATTTGAAATAGCATTTTTGGTGTTTAAATAGCACTTTTGATAATTGGAATCATATTTGACAGTAATTGCAATTTTGACTAGAAAGTTACACATTCAAATAACTGGGGTACCCGGAAAGATTTGGAACCGGTTCCGAAACTAATCCCACCACTAAGCAAATTCTTCAAAACTCATTAAAATTTAATGTAAATTTTCCAATATTTCATGAGAATTTGAAAAAAAATCCTTCATATTGCACAACATTTAATCAAAATTCAATTTATTTTTTGAAAAGTAGAGAATTGTTCAAAACGCCATTCAAATTAATTTTTTTTTTATCAAAGTATGTAAAAGATGAAAATGAGTCATCCAGTGCCAATGCAAGAAGCACAAAACACCAGACACTCCACCTGCAAAAACTATATATGCTGGGCGCAAAGCCCGAAAACGGCCATTGGCCGTTTATTTCAACAACCTAGGTTTGGTCGTTTCGTTTTCGACCAAAGCCCGAAATACAACTCGTTTTCGGGGTAGGAAAGCCTGTAAATATTCCAAACAAATCAGCGTGCGTGTTGAAGATTTGAATTTACAGGAGGATAATTTTCTTGTGTTACGTGAATTTGAGTGGCGGGGATG
>JARJED010091009.1:0-10609 GCA_030264515.1 Sepedophilus sp. GC000190 | reverse complement strand
TTTGGATATATTTCCGTTGCTAACCAAACAACGCAATTTCCATTTATTGGGAGAATTATTTATATGATGTTGTCATGAATAAACCGCCGATTTTTCGGCTAGAAATATATTCTCAATCAGATATAATGCACCATTGAAGACGTCAGCATCTGGCGGGCAATTTTATTGGTCTATTTTTTAAAAGCAGATTTTTTAACTGCTTTATTATTTAAGATTCCCCTCAATATCACAAATGAAGCAACTTAAATTCATATTTTAATAGTACAACTTACACACATAATTAATTCTGGCACGAAAAATCAATGACGACCTTTAAGTAGGTACTCATAATTACACGCTTATAACAAAATAATATAATATAGTAATCACCGCCCACTTTCTTCTACAATATGTATGAAATCATGTTTTACTTCTTTGTTTTCTGGCGGGCGGAATCGATTTTCCAAAAAGTTTTCCATACTTAATCATCAAAGCCAGCAGCAAACAAAGCACGAGAAAGTATTATTTCAAATTCACCGAAACTATGAATTTAATCTTTGATAGAGCGTCTAGATATTTTCTTAAATCGATTTTATGGTTCGCAAATAGTATGAGTATTACAAAGTGAAGTGGCATTCTTTCAGAAAATATCAAAATAGTAGTAAAATCAAATCCACAAACTGTTTGTAAAGAATAATTTCACTCATTAACATATATTATTTTAATTGAAAACTGATGTTATAAAATGTATTATTTTGAAATCAAATTTTAATATTAATGTTTGCAGTATACAATGATTTATCTATAGCTCTAACTGAAACAGTATTTATGTAAATCGCGCGTTGAAATTTTAATAAAAGTTGGTGTATTTTAGGTTTTTGCAAATCGCATAATGTGGAAAGTTTTTCCAGATATTGCTCCAGTTTTGTATTGCTTTGGTTCTGAAAAGGAACGTTATTTAAAACGTTCGATTGTATGTGATATACCGTACTTTCATTCAAAAGAATTCATAAGGAAGAATTAAACAAATCAATAATTAAAAATTGCTATTAAGGCCAATTCAAGTATATAAAACAATATTTTGTCTTTTTCTTAAAAAAAAAAAAACAACATATTGTAATGAAATATAGATAGAAAGATTTAGAAATAAGGAATTCCAATAAATTTCAATGATTTTCATGGAATTTATGTTGTGACATTTCAAAGAATATTTCGTGGAATAAAAAAAAACTTATTGAAACTTTATTTTTCTTAAGAATTTCAGAGTTTATTGAAAATTCAACATCAATATTTTGAAGAAGTTTGTGATAATAAATTTAAAGAATTTGAAAGAAACTCGAAAAATTTCGTGTTACTTCTAAAGTAATAAAGTTAACATTTCAAAGAAAATCACAAAATTTTAAGAAAACTAAAATGAAAGAATTTCATGTTTTTAATAATTTTTGAAACATATAAACAGATTTTCAAAGAATTACCTGAAAATATAAAAAATATCCACGAAATATTAATAAAGAATTATTATAAAAAATTTATTGAGATTTTTTTGTAATTAAAAAGAAAATCGCGGATATTTCAAATAAAATCACGAAATTTAAAAGAAACTCGGAGTTTTTTTTTTAGAAATGTTACCTAATTTATGTAAATGTTGAGGCTTAGGCTATTGGAAAATTAAATAAATAAATGTTGATGAAAACTACAGAATTTCATGTAGTGTAATTAATTGAGAAGGTTATTCAAAGATTTTAAGTAAATTTCAAAGAATGTTGTGATGAATTTTAATATTATTTAAAATTTAAAATTTTCAAAAATATATTCTAAATATAAAAGGGTTTGTGTTATTTATTTTATAATGATGCTTTTTTTTTCATAAACCAGCCTCACGTACAGATAATTTAACTCTGTAGGTTACATATACGTTTATGCCTGAAAAATAAATGTACAAATATATCAAGATTATTTAAGATTTTTTGGCCTATTTTTCTGGAATATTTTTGAAAGATTATTCAATAGTTTTCGGAAAGTAATAACAAAAAAGTATTAAGATTATTTGGTGCTTTTTTAATTTTAAGTTTATTTATTCTTTAAAATATTTTTAAAGTTATTCAAGTCTTTTCAGATTCTTTCATATTTTTCGAAACTTATTTAAGATTATTTGGTTTTTGGAAAATTACTAATTCTTGTATAGACACTTTAAACGAAAATTAAGGTTCAAGTATTCTTAAAAACAACGGAACTAATTTAAGATTTTTCAAAATTGTTTAATTTTTTTAATACTCAAAAACAATTTTTTTTTAAACCTTTTAACATTTAGAATGTCAATAAAAATGTTCACTGTGCTTTAAAAACATTATCTAGAATTTCTTAAGGTTAAAAGACAATATTGAATATTTCCGGAAAATTATGTTTATTCAAGATTTTTAAATTACAACTTTAAATTTTTTTAGAAAATTATTATTTTGAATCTATTGGTTTATTAAAAAAAGTCAACAAAAATTTGTATAATAACTAATAATTTCCATTGACAAACTTGAATCACTGAATATAATTTGAAAATCGTCAAAAATCTTTAGAAAATCATTAAAAAACACGTCGAATTTCATCAAAATTTATGAAAAATATCTTGAAATTAATCAAAACCGTTTAAACACATTGAGAAGATCATATATTATAATTATAGACCTATTTTGAAACTTCTAAAGTCTTCGAGGCATTAATAACAAAGCATGCAATGTATAAAATTCGTAATCAAATGAACAGATATCAGCAGGGCTTTATGTCCTCTAGTTCTACTACAAGTAATCTATTTGGTCTTACTCATTTTACATCTAAATCTATGGATAAACAACATCAAATAGAATAACATTCACAGACATGAGTAAGGCATTTGATAAGTTTTCCCAGAACTATTTGTGAAGTGACGCAACTTTGTCATTTGTGATAATATAGTGAATGTGATCTTATCTTTTTCACACAATCGGAAGCAAATTGTTGAGTCTAGTGGTTGCGAGAGTAGAAGCGTCTGGTATTCCACGTGGATTCAATTTGATAGCAATGTTATTTAATCTTTTTGTGAGTGATATTTAAAAAATACATCTTCCATATCAGTGCCGACGATTTAAAACAGTATCGTCAAATTTTTAATGATAATAACCTCGTCAGCTTACAAATATTAGTTATTTATACACTTGATGCAAGAATAATTGATTTGAGCTGAATCATTAAAGATGCTTTAAAAATCATAGAATTTTATGACAAATCATCAAAACTCTCTTGGAAATTAATGAAAAACTTGAAAAATAATTGAGTTTCAACGGAAATTCGCCTTAAAATGTAAAAATAATCAAAAATCCATTCAAAAACTTATTAAACATTTTTTGAAAATCATAAAAAATCTTTGAAAATCCAAAAATCTATACTTGAAAGCTTATTAAACATATTTTAAAAATAAATGAAAATAATCAAAATGGTCTAAAATATTTTGAAAACCAAAGAATTTCATAAAAAAATCAACAAACATCTCTTAAAAACCTTAACAATTTATTAAAAATCATTAAAAACATTTTTAAAATGGTTTTTCAACTACATATTATTTTTTTAAATCTTCAATCATTCCTTAACAATCTTTGAAAGTATTCAAAAATTATAGAAACTCTATCTAAAATTATCCAAGTTAATCAAAATTATTCAACGTAACAAAAGCACATACGAAAATAATAATATGTAATAACAAAACAGTTATGAGAATGATATCAATGTAAAAATATGCGAATAGCAAGCCAAGAAAATTACTTTGAAGGAAATTAATGTATTTGTAATTATTTCGTGCATCTACGCCGATAATATGGCAATATTGTCTTAAGATTATTTGTGAAATCAGAGGACAAATTTCTGATACTATGAGTTTATTCTAAATTGTATTTTAGTTTTCATTTCTACGTATTTTTTTAGAAAACTTCGTATAATTTTAAGCGTGATGATGGATTATCATAAAAACAGTTATTACTATATTGTTTGACACAAGTTCAGTTCATAAAACAAAATGTGCGACATAATCCGCATGAGTACCTGGCTCCTTCACCATGATGATGTTCCAAAAAATTATAGTTTGCTAATATGTAAATATTTGAACGCCCGAGAAATGAGAAGCGATTTTTTTTCCCACCAGCTTCTTTGAGATTTGTTCGCATAGTGACACTAAACCAGACAATTGATGTCGTAATATTAAATATCACAATACAATCTGATAGAGATTTAGTTCGTTCAAGTACAAATCACGTTGTGAACTGCAGCGAGGGAAGGAATCGTTCGAAGATCATCGAATTGGAGATGCAGCTACAGAGCATTCAGAAATATGAACAGACAATGAATAGATGAAATTCAGGATATAAAAACAAATACAGTTAGTTGAAGAAGAAAACTTGCAGAAATTAGATAATAATTAAAGTTGTTAATTTGACCAGGAATTTGCAGTGTCACCATTCTGAAGAAAATAGTGAAATTACAACACTACACAGAAAGGTTCATTTTTATTATTATATAGCTACAGTTTCAGCGAATTTTCGAATAAATTCCGAAAGAAATTAAATCAAAACCAACTTGGAGAATAAAATGAAACTTAAATCATATATATCATATATATCATATATAAATGAGAAACAACGAAAAAATCATAAAGAAAAACTGGTCGAGAAGGCTTTGAATTTGAAACTTAAGATTCGCAAACTGGAAGAAAGCTTAGAACCGAGCACATCACAATAGACCATAAGAAAAAATAATATATACACATTTCGACGAACAGTAAATTAAAACAGTGTATAAATTATCAAAAAATGAAGGAAATTCTTTAAAAAGAATAAGATTTTTTCTACAATTTCTTGAAGATTAAAAAATCGAAGTGTTCAGAAATTTTAAAAATGTTAAAAGTATTCTCCTGGTTTACGTATTTGCATAAACATGGTGTCCGACTGTGTATGTCAGTCTTCTCATTTCGAAACCGCTCAAACTACCAAATTGATATTTTCCTTTAATTTTCAACTATTTTTTAAATTGTCAAGGATATTGAGGAATTTAAAAAAATCGCAGGAAGGGTTTCACAAATAATCAAGATTTTCAGGAGTTTAAAAAGAAATTGAAATACATCCTTTAAAAATGCTTAAGATTTTTTAAATTGAATGTTCGAATATTTAAATAAAATTTCAAGATTTTCTAAAAATATGGGAGAATTTCGAAATATTTTCACAAACACTTAATTCACTCATTTTCAGAAATGTTAATAAATTCTCAACAAAATGATTTTTACATATTTAAAATAATCATCTATTTTCTTTTCAATAATTTTCATATAAACGTAGGTATATAATAATTTAACAAAAATAGATACTTATTATAAAAAACGCTAAAAGAAATTATTCATATATTTTCAATATTTTTTTAAATTTTTAATTTTTAAATTATCAAAGAGTTTCCTGCAATTAAAAAATAAATATTTCGCAAGAATTAAAAAAATAGATATTCAAATTTTCTTATAGATTTTCAAAAGCTTTCTTTGTAAATTTCCAAAAATTAAAAAATAGGACATTTGAGAAAAATCTATTAAACGAAAGTTTTAAAACAAAATTGAAAAATATTTTTAAGGATTCTTATATATTTTTAAGAAATTAAAGAAAATCAAGATTTTTTTAATATTTTAGGATTTTTTAAGAATGTTCAATATATGTATTTACAGAATTTTCATGTCGAATGAGAATCCAATACGGAGAAGAATAAATTAAAATATTTTTCAGTTCGTTTTTGAAAATCCTTTTAATAACATTTTAACTTAATCTTCTTTATATAACATTTAAGTACAGAGATTATAAACTTTTTTCATTATTTGGTTAGTAGAAATTGTTGATGAATTTTCCCAAAATAATCTGAATGCCATCATAGAAATCAATTGAAAATTTTCATATATCTTTTCAATATTAAAGACAGATATGGCAACTATGAAAGAAAATTCAGTATTCTAAACACTGTTCTTTTGATTATTTTTTGATAATCCTGTACTTTATATCTATACCTTCTGGTTGCATTTTTTTTAAATCTAAACAAGATGCTTGCTACTTCAAATGCATATAACATAAAGGAAATAAAAATTCACTCTTTCTCTAAATATCATTTAATACTACAATAAACTTTTTTCGGAAGCTATGCTTTCTTTATCTTCATCAATTGAAAAATCAGTATTTCAACTGATGAAGGAAGAAGCATAGCTTCCGAAAAACGTTCATTGAAGTAATAAATGAAATTTAGAGAGAGTGAATTTTTATTTCCTTTATTTATTTTACTCTAAGTGGGCTCAATTAATCTAATTGTATATAACATTATTAGTTTATGTATTTGTAATTATCAATTTTAAAGTACAAAACAATTATAAATAATACTGATTCATCCAGTACTAAAAGTCAAATATTTTACTTTATAATAAATGACAACTCACAATAAATATTATGAATATATTTTTGTACAAAATATCAATAGACAAAATATTTGAAAGTGTAGTAATAAAACTCATAGTTGCGATTGTTTAGTCAGCAATTTTGTAAAAAAAAAAAAACAATTATTATATAACAATACTGCTTAATCACAAAATAATTAAAAGTACTAATTATATGCTCTTGGTTATTAGCAATAATTGAGAAAAATAGTATTGAAAAAACTGAGTAATTCATTATTAAATTTAAAATCACTATCTTTAAATATAATTTTTTCCCAATTTCCTTTTTTTAACAAATTTATAAATTATGTATTCAATATTTTATTGAATTTTAAGATTTTTTTTTCTGAAACTGACTGTACATTCATAACACATTTCTGAAGTATATGGAAATTTGTTTAAATTTAGTCCAATTTTATTTCATTTTTGAAAATGATAATTGATTTTTATAGAATTTCATAGCATTTTTCTGAAATCACATTATGTCTGAGTAAAATATGATAATTTTTGATGAAATTTCATTGATTTTTTATGAAATTATATTGAATTTTATTGGAATTTCATTTAATCTTCATGGAGTTTTATAAAATTGCATTATGGAAATTGTGTGGTATTTTTATGAAATGCCATTAAATTATATCAATTTATTTTTGATGATCTTCAAAAATTTTCTTTAAAACCTCAATAATTTGCCAACAATTATAAAGATTTTTTGAAGAATGTTTTAGTTTTCAATAATTTTTCAAAGATTTTAATTTTTCTAATGATTTATCAATTTTATTAATCGATATTCTGTAAGTTTACACATTTTTATTTTGCTATTACTTAAGGAGTCGGTTTTGTATAGATAATAAAGAATATATATTATTATTATTTTTGATGATTTTTCAATGATTTCTCACGAAAATTTGATGATTTTTATTATACTATAAATTATTTCTCCAAAAATCTATATTTTCAATTAATTTTCTTGATTTCTTGATGATTTTAAGTGAAAGTTGAAACAAATTTTGAATAGTTTAATCGTTTTTTAAATATTTCTTAGAAAATTTCATAATTTCAAAATAATTATTTGGTTATTCATTATTTTTGTTTAATGATTTTCAATGATTTATCACGAAATTTTGAAGATTTTGATTATTTTTTAGATTATTTCTCAAAAAATCCCAATTTTCTAGTATGATTCTTGATTTTTTAAGAAATTTCAATCATTTTTTATTTTAATTATTTCTTCAGAACATTAATAACTTTTCTTGATTTTTTTGATGATTTTTAACATTTTCTTCTTTAATAAATTTCAATGATTTCTCAGGAAATTTTGTAAATAAATGAAGTCGTCTAACTAGATTAAAAAAAATGTGAAAAATTAAAAATATTGAAAACATTTTTTTTTTTAAATCATTCAATCGATTTTCTTTAGAAAATTGTTGAAAATCTCTTTTTGAAAATTGCAATCTCCTGAATTATTGCAAAAAAATGCTTTTGAATTTCTAGAGATATTTTTGAAAATCACGTCATTGTATGGAGTTTTCGGAAATATCCGATTTCTTGTTTATTTTTCATTTTCAATCATTAAAAATTATTATTGTACGTGCAAACCAAAACGAGATATTATATCTGGTTGTAAGAATTATATTTAAAAAAATGTCTTAAGAATTGATAACATTAACTGAAAATATGATTAGTATGAACGACGTTTTTTCTAAGTGGTCATATACGTCTGGCCTGTTCTATATGAAAACCTTAACAATACCAGATTGATAACATTATCCGTGATTCTAATAAACGGCTTGTACTGTATTTGCAAAATTATTTAAGTTTGTAATATCAGAATATGCGCGACAAAAAAAATACATACATACATACATACATAAACACAGACATTTTTTGTAAATAGTCAAAACGTGTTCAGGGGACCCCAAAAGGTGCATTTTCATCAATTTTTGAAAAACTTTTTTTTTCACGAAAACAATACTTTATCACACTATCGTATGATAATGTAAAAATCACTTGCACTTTAAATCGTTGCTGCCCAGAAAGTGTTTTCACTTTTTCCCAGCCCAAGATATATTATATTCGTCCGGCGAGAGAGTTCAGCTTCTCATTTTACATCTCTGTCCATAGCTACACAGCGATGTTTTTTTTTTAATTTCAAACCCGAAAATGTGCTGCAGGGTCTAAGCTGAATTATGAAAATGTTTAACAAGCAGGTGTTTATCGTCGGTTTGGCGACATCTGTCAAGTCTAATCAGACCACACTTTCATGCATTAATTAATTATTATTCATCGACGCCACTGATTTGGAGCAATAAATTAAGTGGAATAGATTATTTATTCGTGTATCGGAATTAATCGATATTTTGTGTTTGTTGAAAAATCAAGAATATGTTTTATACATTTCTATATTAATTATGTTCTAATGTGAATTTAAAATTACAAACTGCCATTACAAGTTATGTAACGAAATATGTACAGTGTTAAAAAATATAATCGCGAAAACAAAAATAATAGTAAAAAATCATAAACATTCCCTATTATTTTATTTTTATTTTTCATTTTTTTTAATCTTCAATTTTCTTTAAAACTCTAAGATTCATGACTTTTTAAAAGATGAACATAATTCTAAAATTTTTGCATTCATGCTATTTTTTATCATTTAAGAATCTTATTTTGTTTTGATAATATTTGAAGTATCTTTATTATAAAATGACAAATTTTAAAAATAATTCAAATAATTCTTGAACATTTTTAAAACTCCTTCTAGGTTATTGAAAAACTTCCGTTATTTAAAAATTTTTTTTTTATGAAAATTGTTGAAAAATATTTAAAAAACTCTTAAATAATTCACAGAAATCATTGACTGATGGAAAGCACAATTTCATGAAAATTCTATAAAAAATAACATTTTTAGAATATATTAAAATTATTTTTAAAAATTCTTTGTAATATCATGATTAAAAAAAAATAGCGATTTTTAAAAAATCTTGATTTTTGAGAATTCTTGAAAATTCATTGTAGTTTTCATGATTTTTCAAATAATTATTATAATTCATTGAAAACTAATGAAATTTTGAAGCTCTTAAAAAGTCAAAATTTGAAGAAAAAAAGTTAACTAAAAAAAAATCTTTAAAAAATCTTCGTGATCTTTTCATTATTCATGAGATATTTATAAAAAGATTTTTTTTCAAAATTTTGCTTCAAAATTTGATAAAATTGTCGTTTTTGTTTATTTAAAAGTTAAATGATTTTTAAAAACATCTTTGAACATTATTTTTAGTGAATTTTCAACCAATTTTGAAGAACGATTTTAATTTTTTTTAAAAGAAATTTCAAATATGTACTTGTCATTTAATTTAATGAAATTTCTGGATTTTTTTTACTTATTTTCTCATTGTCAGTCAAGTAGAATAAACTGTAGGTACAATATTTAAACAATCAGCGAATTTTCAAAATAGTTACATTCGGATCCTTGGTGAAAACATAAAAACGACACATAAAGCAACAAAAGAACACAATAAATAGTATTCTAGAATATTCAAAATCATTTTAAAAACTTGTTACAATTTTTTAAAATAGTATTCGAATATTTAAAGCTTTTTGAAATTATTTCAGTGGTTCAAAACTATTTTCAGGATTAAATGATTGGTACTGGAAAATTTTGTTTTTAAATATTTTTTTATCGAATTTTGCATCTAAGTTGTAGACTCCTACAACAAGTTAATAAAAAATCATGAAATTTCTTTAAAAATGTGAAGAGTTTAAAAATCGCAAACAAAATCAGGAATTTTTCCCATTTATTGATAAAACGTTCAGAATGTTCAATTTTGTAAAACAATTAAAATTTTGACAAAATCATAAAAAATAATTTAAGCAACGTGATGAATCTTTATGATTTTTTGTGAAATTTTGAAATATTCATATAAATTTTTGTAAAATATGAAGAAATATTACTTTTTTACTTATTCCAAACAATTTTGCAAATTTATTATCAATTTTGATTATTTTTAAGAAAAGATTTAGAATTTTGATAATTTTTACATTATCATACGATAGTATGATAAGGTATTGGTTTCGTGAAAAAAAAAGTTTTTCAAAAATTGATGAAAATGCACGTTTTGACTATTTACAAAAAATGTCTGTGTGTATGTAGTATGT
>JARJED010090666.1:0-10580 GCA_030264515.1 Sepedophilus sp. GC000190 | reverse complement strand
TACTTATCAGACTAGATAGGATGATCTGTTGAAGACAGGAATGCGATTTGTAGAAAATCCTTTTTATTTCCCAATTGCATAAATGGAATATATTTAATTTGAGGACGGCTGACAAGGAGCTATTCACGCTTGTCTAGCTCAGGATTGACTCATGTTAACCATTTCCTTATTAACGACTTATCCTAATACTAAAGGGCGGCGAGTGCCGTAACGGTTGCTATGTGCGCTTTCTGGAGCGTAGGTAAAGGCAACCGTTACAATGGTTTCAAATTGTGGACGGAGTTCCGACCGTTCGCCCCAGAACGCGTCTGAGACTTCTCTACAAAAGTGGTGATCCCGTTAAGAGCATCTCCTTACCCACTTAGGAGCATACCCTTACCCTGCTGAAATTTTTTTCTCACTCTAAATCCTAAAAAGAATCCCCCCAAGTCCTAACCCGAAAGAAAAACATCATCACAGTTCAATTTCAAGGACAACAAATCTATCAAATAAAATGAAAATCCAGATATCAAGAAAATGAAAATGAAAAAGAACAAGTACATTATAGTTATTTACATATTGATCACTACAATTTTAACGCAAGATTTATCACGTCATCTTTCCCTTTTTCTCCCCCCTGTTAGCATAATAAATTTGATTTACTTCGCACATCTTATCATGCCTGAACACTGTAACCCAGAACGATCTGATCACATATATGAACAAAATATTGACGACAACAACTGCACGACAATTATCGCGGTCGAGACCGTCAGTTTTAGATTCCCTAGCTTCTTGGATAATCAACTAGAAGCTTGGTTTCTACCATGGTCGTTTATACAGGTCTGGAAACGAAGCCGCATTTCAGTGGTGGGGATTAGCAGCCTTGGTATCCAAACTTTTACTTCCGATTTTCGCCACAAGGATCACTGGGGGTCTGCCCGACCTCACTGGGTCATGCTTTTCTACACGAATCATACGAAATCGTACAAAATCAATAATCATCATGCACCCTGAGGAGAGCGAATAGGTAGATGTCGGACAGACCCCCTGCGATCATTGTGGCGTAAATCGGAATTTAAAATTTGGACAATAAGCGAGTCAGTCCCCACGACCATCGCTAGATCTGTATGCACAACCGTCGTTTCTACACACACAGAACACGTTCCGATTAAGAAAAATTAAAACGGACGCGACAAAAATTTCACTAGTTATTGACGCACTGTCACCCGATAACATCGCGGATATTACCGGCGACATCGAAAAACTTACGGCCGAATCCAATTTTTATGATTTCAAATAAAACCTTTTAACGAAGTTCTGTCTGACATCTTCTTGCGCTTTAAAAAGAATTTTGACTAACACAGAAATGTCGGAAAAAACCTCTACTTTATTTCAGGATTAATAAAATTGTGTCGGAAAGTTGGCGACATAGAGCCACAACTGATTTTTTAAATCTGGAAGGAAAAACTTCCCCAGAACCTAAAGCTAGCTCTAGCAACCAGCGCGCGGCCACCGACACAGCCACTTTATTGGAAATCGCCGATAGAGTCTGGAAACTGTCAGACAATTCTTCGATCCATTCCTTAACAACGGAACAAAATTTTAATGAAAAATCTAAAGAACTAGCCGCTCATAGAACAATGAGCCCAAAAGTTATTTTAGATAGACTAAAAAAGAACCTATCTGACATAAATCTAAGAATTAAAAAAATTAAAAAAGAGATTAACGAAAACAAAAGGATGACACACTCATTTTATTTCACCACCAAAAATTTCAAATGGACAATACTCACGCGCCACATAATAACAGAAACCAACCTTCCACATTCTTTCAAACAAATGATAATCAAGAAATGATATTTTGGTACTGTTACTGTCCTGTTCCCGGGCACAGTACACAGCTTTCCCAGGCGACGGCTCCCCCCGTAACGGCCAGTTTATTTACTAATTATTCAACTGACTTCTCTCCGGCCGTCACGCTCATGTCGAACTGCTCGCGCGCGCACCTTATTCTGTTTGCCAATATATCTCGTAAGTGCATTGTCCTGTATTTTATTTACTGCATTTCCCTTTACATGTCAACTACAACCTTCCCCCCTATCGGCGACACGTTAAAGGCCGTGGGCAGCGGAGCGTCTAGCAGCTTCACATTGGTGACTCCCGACGTCCCCCGTCCACGAAACCGGGCCCTGCGCTGCTTGCCAGCACAGCCACAATTTCCTACCCTTTCAGACAATCGACTGGCTTCAATGGTTAGCAGTGAGTATGAACGCGCGATACAGTTGCCCCACTGCTTGCCACCAGTGCGCTCGGATCTGCCCCCCGCGACTGACTGGCCACCTTCCACCAAGCGCACCACTACGGCGACCCGTCGCCAAACCGTGCTTCGCGGGAGGACCAGTCATCACGCCACGGCGCCTTCAGGACACCGCCCCCCGACGCTCGAGCTCAGAGACATCTGACGTATGTCACATCCGAGACGTCACGGCGCTTAGCGCTGCCAACGAGCAGCCCTGCATCTCAAGCAGGGATTCCCTCTTGGCCACGACCGAGGCTCCTGCACCCCTGTCACTAGGAATGGCCCTGCGGGCCGACCCGGTACAGAAATTTTCCGTGCCAACCAGCTACCCACGTTTCCGGTCCCCTGCAAGCGCGAGCAGTTCAACATGAACGTGACGGCCGGACTGAAGTCAGTTAATTAATTAGTAAATAAATTGGCCATTACCGAGGCGGCCATCGCCGGGGAAAGCTGTGTACGGTGCCCGGGAACGGATCCGTTACAGCGCTATCTCCCTTTAACACCAAAAGGAAAATCGTATGCGGAGGCAGGCTTCCGGGTTCGCGATTGCGAAGGGGCTCCCCGATGCCTCCGCCCAAACCGGTCCAGATGACTGGCATTACAGCTGACAGCTCTGGTGTGGCCGGTCGGGCTCGTCCTGTCTCTAAAATCTCGGTCGGGACCAAAAGTTGCCCGCACGAGGGGGAGTTGCATGTTCAGATCACGTCAGGGTCACCAATGTGGAGCAGCTGGACGCTCCTCGCACGATCTCGTCTCGGGGGAAAGTGACGGGATAGGAACCTGGAATGGATGGGAAGGTAAAGGAATAATGCACGGAGGGTTGGGTTTCATGTTAGGATTTATTGGTCGGAAAACACACACGCGTGGAGAGCGGTACGTAAACGTGTACCGCGTATGAGACTCACAAAATACTTAATATTAATATAATATTATACATAACGACTAGGTTGCCTGGAGAGCGATGTTTGTTCATCTAAGGTATGGCACAAATGCCCGTAACTGTGTTTCCCCGTGCGAGTTCAACAAAAATGTTTCTCACCACCGAATTTTTTACGCGCTCCAAAATTAACAGTCAACAACAACCAAAGAGTTTTAACAAACAACCGTTCACCTAAACGCTTGTTTGTTACACAGTAACTCTGCACAACATTAAATTTTTAATTGATACTGGGGCAGAGGTCTCCGTCCTTCCATTAACACAAATTAAACAGTCAACTTGAAACAATAAAAACAAAATACACGCATATCAGCCGCAAACGGTACAAAGATTAATACATATGGGTATAGGACATTAAAGATAGATTTAAAGTTAGGAGGTCCTTTTGTTTTCTCATTCCTAGTAGCTTCAGTAAACACAGCGATCTTAAGCGTCGATTTCCTCACATAATTCGGAATCATCATCGACTCCAAGAGGACACTGTTGAGATTAGGTTCCTCAAATGACATACAGAAAAGAAACGTTCAGAAGGCCGAGGAGAATCCATCCATGTTAGCGATCCTGAAATCAGAAACTCAAGTTAAATCATTTAAACACCTCTTAGAAAAATTTCCGTCGATAACAAGCTTTTCCACTTTCAACACTATATCACACACGACATACAGCACACGTACATCCACACCAAGGGCCACTTACCTTTTGATCGCCCACGAAGACTCGATCCCGAAAAACACGCGATCGCGAAAACCGAGTTCGAGAAGCTTGTGGCCCTAGGGGTGTGTCGACCTTCTTCACATGGTCCCCAAACCCCAACCAGAATATTGGCGACTATGTGGGGACTACCGCAGATTAAATATGCAGACCGTTCCGGATCGTTGCTCCCTCCCGATCCTACAAAATTTCAATAGTAATTTAGAAAACTGTATTATTTTTTCCAAAATTGATCTGGTGAAAGCGTATCACCATGTCCCGGTCGCACCCTGTCACGTGCACAAGACCGCAATTACGACCCCTTTCAGACTTTTCGAGTTTATTAGAATGTCATTTGGGCTGCATAATACAGCCCAAACCTTTCAGCGCTTCATCGACAGGGTTTTGACAGGACACCCTTTTGTATTCGTCTCTCTCGATGACATATGGTCGTCAGCAAGTCGATAGACTAACACCATTGTCACCTAAGCGTTGTATTTTAAAAATAAAGTGATTTCGGCATCAAAATTAATGAAAAAAAATGTGAGTTTGGGAAGCAAAATCTAAAATGCCTAGGACATCAAATTTCAGAAGAAGGAATCTCCCGTATGGCCACAAATACCAAAAAATATTAAAGAGATACAACGATTTATAGGTATAGTAAATATTTACTATCACTTTATACTTCGTTTGGCTCAAATAATAAGTCCCCTTCACACTCTAAAAACGGAGTTGATTTTCAAAAAAACATTGACATTGTAATTTTACCAAAAGAATGCGAACAGGCATTCGAGGCAACAAAAAATGTTTTGGAAGACTCTACTCAACCATTCCAGGAAAAATGCTCCTCCCTCACTGACTGTAGACGCGTCGACAACGGCCCTAAGTGCGGTTCTACACCAAAAATTTAACCAAAGCAATACATCAGTTTAAGTAATTCCTGGAAGGGAGAGAGTTTACCGCGCCAACCGATAACTAGCGCCTCTCCACAGCGCTTACCTCAAAAACCGAAGGAACTCCACGACAAGCCCGTCACCTCAATTTACCTCCACCATAAAACACATCCAAGGTCGACATAATATTGCAGCAGACGAATGTTCAGGAATCCCCGTTTTATGCCTCGAAAGAAGAGAAACCATTCTTTCTTCAAGTTCTGCGAGATCTCCAAAACAACGGACGAGGAGCTGAAAAAGTGATTATTAAATTCTCAGAAAGGGCCCTCTAAAATTACATTGGAACATATTTCTTTACTCCCACAAAAAACCTTAATCTTCCAACACTTTCACGACTTGTACCATCCTGGTATAAGCGCCACAAGGAAACTAATTGCCAGGCAGTTTTTTTTGCCCAGGAAAAACAATCAGATAAATGGTTGGACAAGAGCCTGCGCTGGTTGTCAGCAAGCAAAAATCCATAAGCATACCAGGCGCCACTAGGAAGTTTCAAGGACCCCTCTGACAGATTCCAACACCTACACATCAACCTATTTCTGGTCGGTAAAGTTTTTTCATATGTCCTCACTGCCATCGACCACTTCATACGGTGGCCGGAAGCGTATGCGATGAAAAATAAATCGGTCGAAACGGTAGCCAGAACATTTTTGCCCGATATGGTTACAATCGACCAAGGGGACCAATTCACGTCTGAAATATTAAAAAAACTAAATTAAGCGCTTGGTATCAACCACCTCTCAACAACCGCCTACCATCCTTAACTTAAAGCAGCTGGATGATAGAGCGGTTGCAAAGGCAAATAATGGCATCTATCATAGCCAGGCGTAATACATGTGTAGCGGTCGGGGCCTTGCCCCCCCCCCGACCGTTATCAATACATGAATTAATAAGCAACACTTTTACATAAATATGTAACACTTTTTATTTAGGAATTTGCTCTTGACGCACGCGTTACATAAATTGATTGACAGAGTGACTGATATTTTATTTTTTGTGTTTCCCCGGATACATACTCCGTAAAAGAAGTCATGTGGGGATAACAGATAGGTAACCTCCTATCTGTCATTCACACATCCATCTGGCCGGAAGAACTTCCCATCATTCTGCTCGGATGGAGGACGATCTTCAAGGAAGAGATGGGTTGTTCTGCGGCCGAGTTGGTGAATGGTAGAAATCTGCGGCTCCCTGAATTATTTTTGGAAGAGCAAAGTAGGGGCACCACATTGAACCTTCCCGACTTCTTACAAAAGTTTCAGGGAGCCAGGTGCAGATTAAAACGTCGCCCATCCAGAATCCCAGTCGCAAAAAAAGTATACGTGCCAAAAGGTTCTCGGGAAGTCGACCGCCTTTTTCTCAGAGATGAAGGATGGTTGTCCTAAAAATATAGCTCTCCAGAGGTTCAAACCCGCGCATGTAGAGGCCCCTCCCCCGAAGTAGAGTTAACAGTCGTCAAAATCGAAATTCCGAGTTTACCTGTTAAACAAAAATATTTTTTTGGAGGAGGAGGCTCATGTAGGGATGCACAACACAAACACACCACCACAGCCTATATATTACAAGAGAGATCACGACGATGTAGACAGCGAACGACCTAAAACCCGCAACGTTCAGATCGCCCAAAAACGCAATATGGATTCCAGACGGCGAGGGCAGCGGCACAGGCGTTACCCGGGCTACAAAATTAATAACAACGAGAGTGCCAGAAAAACGTCAAAGAAAACAAGGAGTAACTCACACACCCTCTCCAGCAGACAACGACGCGGCGAGTGATAAGATTATTGCCTGCACCCTAGGCAACCTCCTATCTTCACAACGTACGTGCCTCATATCGCAGCGCTCCATCAGCCGCGCGGATCCGTGCACCCCCCCTCTATTTCAGAACTCTACATTACTTGATGTTGCAGTTGAGGACGGAATTCAAATCCGTTCATTGTAATAAAGTTCAACGTCCTTACGTGGTGTAAATTCATTTAGAGGAACCCAAAAGGAGCGGCTACCGAAGTAGGCTAACATAGTTTCGAGTTGTGGGCGGAGTTCCGACCGTTCGCCCTAGAACGCGACTGAGACCCCTCTACAGAAGTGGTGACCCCATTAAGAGCATACCCATACCCCGCTGAGAAAATTTTCTCACTCTATCCTAAAAAGAATGCCTCCACATCTTAACCCGAAAGAAAAACCTCACCCCGTTCAATTTCAAGGACAGCCCCTGAGCCAACATAGTTTCGAGTTGTGGACGGAGTTCCGTCAGTTCGCCTCAGAACGAGTCTGAGTCTCCTCTACATATGTATGTGTATGTATGGGATTTTTGTGGCACGTTTTTTTTTTAACTAGTAAAAAATTAGAGCTGAGGTCTCAACGTGGACTCAAATCTAGAATTGAACTAGAAAATAGAGAGAATTAATATTTGATTTATTTTTAACACTGAAGATGTTTAGTTTAAGATTTTGTTAATGAACTTCTATTTTTTATTATCATTTAGAATATAAGTATTAAGTTAATCACATGTGTCTAATTTAGAACACCTACCACCTTTTTATCTGATACGTCCCATGTACCAAACCCGGTATTTCGAAAACAATACGCTATCCTGGGATCTAGCTTCAGTACGCAGATGCGCCTGGTTGAGAGCGTTACAACATATACTAGCTAGAAGAAATAAATATAGTGCACAAGAAAACTTTAATTTTTATTTTATAGTGTAAATTAGTAAAACTATTTAATGTTCTTATTGAAAGTAATTACAAATTATTACATAAAAGAAATATTTATTGTACTTAAAATCTGTGAATCTACAAGACACAATAGCTAGAAAAACGATAACGACCTAATAACGCAAACACCACGGAAGTACTAATAAACACCTGGAAGGAATACTTTGTGAACCTGTTTAATGCCAATAACGAACAATTAATAACCACGTATCCACATTAGGCAGCCGAAATATAGGTACTGAAATCATCTCAATGAAGAAACAATAAATACAAGCATAACAAAGCAATAAGAAACGACATGGTAACAGCAGAGTGTTTAGAATAATGGACAAAATTATTACATAAAGAGATATACAACTTAATAGTAATCCTATGGAGGTCAGCAAAAATACCTGATGAATTGATGAATAGCATAATCATTCCTATCCATAAAAAGTGGACCATGCAGCTCACAAAAGCTATAGAACTCTAGTACTACTCAATATAGCCTATAAAATATTCTCGAATATATTACTGAAACGCAGCACACCATATGCAGAAGAGGACCTTGGAGATTACTAATGTGGTTTCCAAACAGATAGATCAACAGTCGACCAAATCTTCATCATCCGTCTACTACTAGAGAAAAGCTAGGAATTTAACAAAGATGTACACCGGCTCTTCGTTCACTTTGGTCGGGCCTATGATAGTATCATAAGAAGTAGTGTGTGGACGGCTATGAAAAATGTAGAAATACAGAAAAAGATCATTAGCTTCACACAAAAAATGCGTAAATAACACCAGAGTAGTTAACTTAACTTAACTTAACTTAACATAAAGATAGAACTCCCCACAAACTAAGGATCACATATGATACTTGCATTTGCAACAGACGATATTGCTATCAGGACAATAGAAGTATTTCTAAAAAAAAAAGGGATAAAAAACTAAAAAATAGGGATGTGCATCAACGAAGATAAAACCCAGTACATGAATGTCTCATAACATGATCAGAAGAGACCAAGTCGGCCAAAATATGTCTATGAAGAATTACAACTTCAAATGCGCCAGGAGCAGTCATCAAAATTCTCTCAAGAGCATCTAAAATCAAGATATACCAATTCGTAATAGACAAATATAAAAAATCTTTTTTGTTTTTGCATAATATTTAATTGCATATTAATTAGGTAACAACTACTTCCCTGGCTATTTACCACACCGGCTATTGTATTCCGTCCGAATTAATTAAGTTCTGAGCCCAATATAATTGGTGTTAGCCGGCGTGGTATATAGCCAGGGAAGTAGTTGTTACCTAGTTAATATGAAATTAATATTATGCAAAAACAAAATATGTATTTGTTTATAAATGTTTTTGCAGGATAGTTTTCTTGCGTGTATGCTTTTATAAACATCACGTATAGAAACAAATTTCATTTATTAATTCGTAATAGAACCTGATATCACCTAAAGCTCGGTAACGTGGGCAGTAACGTAACGAAATGAATTCAAGCTTAAATATTCTGAGTGGAAAATACTGGAGATAATTTTTGGTCACACGGTATACTCAAACACATGAGGCTTCGCCGCATAAGAAGAAACATGGATCTCAAAAACATATAAAAAACCAATTATAGTAAGTGAGATAAAACCACGACTGAGATTAACAGGCCACGAACAGATATCCTTAAATAGCTTTAGGTTTGGGAGAAAAGGAAGACCGAGTCACAGATAAAGGGACAACATGGTGAAGGACATTGGAAGACCTACGAAGTTTTGTGATGCTACGAAGAAGAGGAATATCTGTTATGACATAATATGTGTTTTGATTATTATAGTAGAATTTTTGTAAATTCTCTTAATTTCAGAAAATAATACGTTACTTTTGAAACATCTGTATATGTCAAAATGTGGGAACGACATTCGATATAAAATATCATACAAGAAGTTCGCAAATTAAATTCTTTTAAAATAATAAAAACAATTTTTTTTAACTTATTTTTAAACTGAAATGGACAGAAAGCAATACTATTTTCATGCAATTGATCAGCTAATTATATAAACATCTATTAAAATTAAAATAAATATTTTCATTTCTTGCTAAACTATTATATATCTTTTTTCAAGATTCAAGGAAATTCAATGTGTCCACAATTGAAAACATCTGATTTATTTTTTTTAATTCTTAAAAATTATAAAAAGATATTATAATTTTTATAACATTCTTGCATTCTTTAAAAAAAAAAATTAAGATTCTTGAAAAACCATGTATTACCTTGATGTTTATCTTTCCACCTATGGTTTTTTATAGAAATATGTATTTAGATTTTTACAGTTAATATATCTGTGTATTGAACAAAAAATAAAATCGAAAAAAAAATACACTTAGTCGTTGGATGAAGTCGACAAAGGGTATTTAGGAATGGTAAATTTCAATGGGAGGTGTCAAAGTTTTGTCGTTATATAGTCTTCATCATAGCAATGTTCGTATATAGTTCGATTTGGGTGTTTTAACTCACTACGTCTCTTCTGTTGTTTCATATAGAAGTCGTCAAGAATTATCAAATTATTGTCATTATTTTTTATTTTTTGAGCGTTTAGTCACTTTTTCTAAAATTCTTGGTAGTTGTGTTTATTGGTACAATAAGTGAAGAGGAAAATGAGGAGGCTATGGAAATAGTGACGGGAAACAAGGCGGCGGGGATGGATGGAACGAAAATGAAGGTGTGGAAGAAGCTACCAAAGGAAGCAAAAAGGAAACTGTTGGAGATTATTAATAAAATATGGAAAGGAGAAGAAGACATTCCAGAAGAATGGAGAAGAGGAGTTATAGGGTCAATCTACAAGACGGGATGCAAGAAGGATGTAGGGTATAACACTCATGAATGCATCCTACAAATTGGTAATGGAAATGACTAGGAGAAGAAAGGAGGATGAAGTGGAGGAGAAAGGAATGCTGTCAGAGACACAGAGGGGGGTTAGCAGGGGGTGGGGAACGAGGGATCAAATATATATAATGATGAGGATGGTAGA